>PKRV01000060.1:617659-630904 GCA_003709505.1 Hyphantria cunea
AAAAAAAAAAAAAAAAAAAATATGGTCTCCGGTGTCCTCACTCACTCGGTGAAACATATTTCACAACGCTATTTCACAGCGGTAAATAATCGAAAATGTACCTACGATATACCTACGATCGCCAATTTAAAAAAATCGGCCAAATGCGAATCGGACTCGCACATCGAAGGTTCCGCACACACCTGTAGGTATATTATGTGATGTAATAAAAAATTTAAGCTTACCGCAATTTTTCCTATATAAGTACTATAATACGTTGCTTCGCACAAAATTTCTAGATTCTGAGTTCACGGGAAGTACTCTGTAGGTTTTGATTCCCTTGCGAGTGAAAATTTTGCAGCATAAACAGCTGTATCTTTGGATTGCGTTGGCTTAAAAAAATTTTTTTTACAGCTTTTATAGACAAAAGACCTGTGTATATAACATGAATTTCAGCTTGATAGAAAAAGGGTCTTGATAGACAGATAGACGGACAACAATGTGATCCTGTAAGGTTTCCGTTTTTTACTTTTGAGGTATATTACGTTTATTATTAAAAGAAGACAAATTATTAGGTAGAGAAGTCTAAATAATAGTAAACTAGATATTTGATATTGAAAGTCATATAATATTAAAAATTAAAAAAAAAATAGAAATTCATATTTTTTTTAATACAATTAAATTACCTCTGAATGACCGAGCATTGTTCATTTTTTTTTTTGGTAAGTTTTCTAAAACGTAATCCTAGCTATATCGATTTATCGTCCCAAAACATAAACATCGTGGATGATCATCACAATATCATTCATGAAAATTGCTGGGGCCGTTGCCGAGATTCATATTATATTTTAATATATATATTGTGTCATAGTAAGTATTTATTTATATACAAGGCTTATATAATGCACCTAAAGTATGTTTTTATTTGTCTTTTTGACAACCTATTTATTTGAACAGGTTTGTTTAATAAATCCTAGTACTTTTAATTAAAGACATCATTTATCCATTAAGAAACTTTTCTCACTATTCAGAAAATATTTAAAAAAAATCATTTCATTTATTGCAACAGCAATGTTACAAAAGCAGCAAGCAACAGTAACAAAAGAAATGTTAAAGAAACAACAGAGCCTCGCAAACAAAGGAGTCATAGTCAGTAATCGGAGTCTGTTCCATAATATTGCGAGGATGTAATCGGTAAATGACTGTAAGTGCTAAGGGTGGATTCGCTAACGATACAGACTAGTAATTTAATTAAATTTAACGTATAATGTATGTTTATACATCATCCTAAGGTCAAGCAATTCTACCAAGGCTAATGTATGGATTCTTATCCATCCATATGCAAAGGGGACTTCCCCCATTCTAATACATGGAGAGCGCTCCGTGTCTCAGAGAGGCATAAAATAAGAAACGAGTGGTAGAATAGCCAACGTTCAATATAATAAGTAAAAGTGTAAAAAACACGCTTTTATAAGTAAAAGTATAAAGTGGAAATTAATTTTGATGAAAAGTTCTTCTAGAAATATTTAAATAATTTCACCACACGCTTTATACATAAAAAATATTTTCTATTTTTTAGTTCGGTTTATTTATAAAAGCATGTTTATTTTAGTTTTTTAATCTAATTTTACGATAATTTTAACTTATTGTGTTGTCATCGGTTTTCGATAAGTCTGCCGAGTTTAAACGAAATCTGACCGTTAAAGTGGGTCAAAATCAAGTACAAGAGGACGGTTACAAACAAACAGGTGAACTAATAAAAAACACGTAAAAATCAACACCGTCTCTTAAATCTTAAATAAAAACATTCTTTATCTTACATAATATTTTATATTCCTTTGCAGTGTCGAATACAAATTCTTTAATCTCTAGACAATGAGGAAAACCGGTAGTCCCGTTCTTGTTGTCACGACTCTGTCCTCGTGTTGACGAGTCTGTTTTACCCTGCCCTTCCAATTTTTTGCAACAACATCTTACTATTTAAATAAACAATCCAACTAAAGTAAATGGTTGTCCATAGGTAATATTACTCAAAAACAACAGTTTTTGTTTATATGTGCGGTTGTCGTCTATTGTCATTTATTCCACCTTTTTCACCTGGTTGAGTCTAGTATATATCATGCTTATTCATTCATTCCATTCAACTACTAACATAAACAACCTCAGATATACATCTCTTATATTGGACTTTTTAATATTGACAAATAAAATTCAAGTTTTATGAAGCCCCCTTTATCACTATTTCGTCAATCCATCGACGTCTATAGCAGAACGATGGCCTGTTTTATAAATAGCTAACAATCCAACTAACTTAAATCCGAATGTTGTCTATGAATGTTGTGTTTTTCGATTGATAGTGTCCATCTTATTTATCATCCATTGTGTAACAATTGTAGGACAATCTATAAATAATCCTGGTCTGCATTAATCCTAATTAATAACTTATACTAACATTTACTACTCATTTAATTTAGATAATCTCGATCTATATTATTTAAAAGATGGAATTATGTTCCTGAACTATCAAAGTTAATTTCGTGAACAGTCAACTGAGAATTGATCAAAGCAATCAAGGCCACAATGTAACTAAATTACTTCAGAAGATATAAAGATAGATAAAGTTGCGATAGACAGTGTCTATTCTCCTACAAGGAAATCTTAAACCAAAATACATAAACAAACTAGGCTGAGTCCTTAGCGACAGTTAGTTCTCCAGGGGCTACGGAACCCCTCGTAAATTCCTGCTAACCGTTACACGACTTCTCGAAATTGGACAAAGTTGTACACCGCGGTTAGCGTGTCACTTTGATTGTTTCTATTTATTTCTCGGGGGTCTAATTGTGGTAAGAATTGAAGAAGTTCAGATAGCAAAAAGGTATGGCATAAACAGAGGTAATATATACTTTACTTCCGATAGACTCGCCTTGAGTCCGAGTCTTCTACTGGATTACACTAGTTCATGTATTTAGTTTACTTTACTTACCCTTTTTTTTTAAAGATTACTGATTCGTTGTCATGATTTAGGAACACGTAAATATAGCATGAGCTGTTCAATAAAATCATACAGATTTAATTTCATTTTGTCAGCAACAGACGTGTGTGAGGTTTCCCAAGTTATTGTCATTATCAATACTTATCGAATTTTTCTAATAATATGATGATGATGGTTTCTTATTAAATAGTACATACCCTAATTGCTACTACAAATATCTTAAAAGGTACAATTATCTTAAAAGACCAACTTTCACTTAAAGGACTAAGTTTCAAATATATAGAATTGGTAGTTCTTGAAAATTACACCGTGGGAGAGTCACGCTTCGGCATGCATGGGTCGGCTCGACCGGAGTAATACCACGGCCTCACAGAAAACCGGTGTGAAATTGCGCCTGCGCTGTGTTTCACCGAGTGAGTGAGGATACCGGACGCCCATAACCAACCCTTCCCCTCATAACCCTCGCCATTCCCCAAGGCCGGTAACGCACCTGTGACGCCTCTGGTGTTACGGGTGTCCATGGGCGGCGGTAATCGCTTACCATCAGGCGATACGTCTGCTCGTTTGCCCACCTATTCCATAAAAAAAAATATCTAAGAAACATCCATAGCGTGCGTGCGTCAACTATACCAGAGTTTGTAGAATCGTGGTGTGCTACTAAAATGTAACTATTTTCTTTATAGATTCCCTAAAATTGACATTAAAGTCGGCCCGCAACAAGCTCGCAACTCCAATAAAAACTGAAACAGAATACATTACAAAGTACAGCCCTTAAACCGTTATAAATGGCTCGTAAACCTTTTTTGTGAACATAAAGGGAATTTATGATTTTAATATTAGTCCAGCGGAGAGATTCGACCTGATTACCGAATAATGTTGGGCGACTTGTATTGAAATATATCTGAAGTACGTGGACTTCTTACAAATATAAAAATACAGTGTTATATCTTCGTAATTAGGTATTTTTATTTTAAGTAGTTATCAGTATCTATTGGGTACATAACTTATAAACAATAATTACATCTTAATGGTCTGAAATAGAAAAAATCTCTTTAGTAAACACCACAGGCCAAACGGCCTTTTTTTATGCCCCAATAGGTGGGGCGCGAGTGCTGCGAAGCGCGCGCACCCCCTACCCGAGCTTGCTTCTGCTAGGGCGACAAATGGCCACATCTGTCACCCCCAGGTTTGCACTTATGAAGGACGGAGATAATTTTGCGATTTCTGGCGCCCGATTCGTCTGTGGTATCTGACACGTTCCCGGTCCTAGCGGACCGGAAGAGTTCTGAACCTCTCCCGGTCTCGCTCCGCAGTCTCCTGGGCAAGCTTAACTTGCTCGCAGAAAGAAACGGTGGAGTTCCACGCGCTCTCGCTCCGCAATCATGTTACCAAGCGAGAGACCCTCCACTCCTAGACTAGACTGTTTGGTTAGTTGCGTATCCATCTACCCTCACATCATAAATTTTTACTTAATCATATAAATGATTTTATACGTAATCTATTAATGTTTAAATTTTTTTGTTTGTTTAACCTTGTCAGCTAAATATAGCAAGTACTTGGTATGTTTTAAATTGGAAACTTATATTTTTAATGCTGAGTATTCTGCGTATTTCTCAAGAGCGTAACCTATAAAGAATACAAGTTTACTGCATTTTGGCCAACTTCTCAGCAATGTGTTGGGTAATGTTATAATCATAAAGATTTCTTATAATTATTAAACTAGAAACCTGGGGGCATGTCTATAGACCCTGCTGAAGTTCAATTCAACTACTAATTCTTCAGTTTTCTTCTTCTTGGTTTTTAGTTTAACCTTGTATACGTGTAAGTATGCCATAGTTAGAAATTTAGGAAATTATATTTACAAATTAGTATAGATTTATATGTATTTCGGTACGGCTGCAGTATTTGAGTTTCTTGATTTGTTGATTGTTCTATACTTGTAAGCTACTTTTCAGAAATAAATCTTATTATTATTATTATATTATTATTATTACTCCGATGGCCATCACGAGTGCACGCCTTGGCTCCTCCCACGCCGGACAAACTGCCAGCGTATGGAGCGCCGTGTCCACGATCTGGCCATCGCAGTGGTGGCACTTAAGCGTTGGGTTCTTGCGGATCAGACACTGGTGATCTCCGAAGCATCCTTTTCCAGTGATCACCTGCGTCAGACGGGACCCTGTCAGTATGACAGGGTCCCGTGACGCCTATCAAGCTGATCCTCCATAACGGGTCTTACCGCCGCAATAACGGCGTGCCCAACGCTTGGTTGTCTAAGCCGTTCCTTCCATTTCTCTACGAGGACCTGGCGGAGTTGGGATTTCTGCTCCTCGATTTCTCGATTCTCAGAATTCCCACCCATTCCGTGCTTCCTTGCGGCACTGCTAAAGGGCTGCAAGGGCTCTCGTCACCAGGTCCCATGGTGGAGTTCCTTGGCCTGGCTGGGAGGCCAAACGGTCTGTGCGTGAAAATATTTTAGGCAAAAACAATGACCAAAGTCATTAGTGGATGTGAATCAACCACACAACAATTTACTTCAAGGCTATGAAAAGAAAAGTTCATTACTACGTACGGTCAATTTCTTGATGTGTATTACTGTACTTCCAACAAATTGTTAGCTGTTATGTAAATGCACTCTTTAGCCCAAATTTGCAAAAGGCCTCGCGTTTTTCTCGTACAATGATATATTGCCCCAAATACTTTTATTTTCTCGACATAAATGATATATAGAATACTTTTATCATATGTTTTGTAGTGCTTTTGTTTCGCGATATGAGAAATAAATTATAGGGTCTGGACAGCTTGTAGGTTTTATATGTTTGTTTTACGGCGAATGTTAGTAATAAATACTTAAAATGAAGGTATTTAAAGTTAGTTTAAGTAGACTAACGAAAAGCTTTCTCTTCCAAATTTCATAAATAAATTAATAAGCAGGTCATATGAAGTTATATGAAATAATAAGAGTTAACTTAGCTTGGGACTAGACGGCGTTGTGTATCAGATGTCCGAAATATTTGTTATTATCATTATTAATCCCTTATAATAACTTTCACACTAATACACGAGTGTATTCTAGTCTTTTTGCAATGTTTTGGGTAAATAGGTAAACTTAAAGTGTAGAAAATAACCAACCATTACTCTACAACTGTTTTCAAGTTATCCTTGAGTATGAAAGTTATACAGTGATTTATGTGAATTTGGCGATTTATGTAATTTATATGTGGCGCTCATAGCCCAGTTGCACTCGGTGATTAGAAACAATCATCGAGGGTAAGCAACGATGGCGCGGTCAGTACCTGGATGGGTGACCGCTGGTGGCATGTTACCATGAGCGTCTCCGTGATTCGGAGGTCACGTTAAGCAGTCGGTCCCGGTTGTTATCATACGATAACAGTCGTGAAGCTTAGTTGGAGGCCTTCGGGCGGCTTAAAAACATCCAACGGCAAGATTTACGTAGCCACATCGTATTCTTGCCAGTCCCCAACCCGCACTTGGCCAGCCTGAGGACGAATGGCCTTAACCCTCTCCTGAGAGGAGACCCGAGCCCAGCAGTGGGACATTATGGGTTGTTGTTTTGTTTTTTTTGATGTAAATTATAATGGCTGGAACTTTGACATTATGTTCCTACCACGCATTCAGCACTCACGGCCTAACCGACGACCAGCCTATTTCGATGAAATTTCTCATTAAGCTTTGTTAATTAAAATATATGAGGTTTTCATGAAATAATATTAGTGGTTATGTACTCGTATGAGTTAAGATGAGAAGGTTTCTTTGTGATTTTCATTTCTGCTATTTTTAGGTACATATTTATACTCCACATTCAAGGTTGGTTTTCAGATACGGAATGAACGGTTCCATATCTGAAAACCAACTCTGAATGTGATAGTAACTTGAAGGAGCTATAAATCTAAGTAGATCCTTGAAAATCTACCTGATTGCAGATGCAGATTTCTAAACTCAAGTTCTTTTATTTTTCATAAATTTTTCACTTAATATGAAAAATTAAATCAAGACAATCAATTAAAAATAAATGAAATCATTGTTGTTCCCATTTTTTTTATATTTGGTAAATCTGTATAGAAACTGCACAATGCGTTCCGGGTTTATCATATATGCACATCGGCTGTCACCATCTGTATTCGTAACCAATGTAGTCAAATATATATTTTAGTTAAATAATAACAAGTAGTGTTCATAATTAGCTTTAGAAAAGAACAGATAATCTGAAATATTTGTGTGCAATTTATAAGGACTCGAGGATTGTATTCCAAAGCATTTGGGTACGGGAGATGGAGGCAATAAAATAATGTAAATGGAACATAAATCTGAGAGGTATTAGAGAGCGCAGTACAATCAAGACCTAATAAAGTAATGTACTCTTGGCACTTTGGTATCTAATTAGTCATTATAATATTTTTTTACCAAATATGTCTAATTCAAAGTTTATTACGATAAATATCCTAAAATATAAAAGAGTAGAAGTGAGTTCTACTGCCACACTTACGATTAAATAACAAATCTCTATGGAAAATAATCTTTCGCACGCCTCTTTGGCATTAAATTTGATTTGTCCTTATTTTTTTCTTTGATCAAAGGGGCTCCTTTTATTATGCTGTTCCGAACTATAATTTATTTACATGCCTTTTATCCTGATCTATTTACCTATTCTAGCGTGGATTAGCAATGAATATCAAAACAAATCATGTATTTTTTTATCTTTCACGAATTTACAATTACAATACAATTACACTAGAAACTTTATATTATCACTTTCGAAATTTATGTAACAACTTATGAAGCTTTTAATAAAAAGCAATTAATTATACATAAAAAATGAGTTTTTACATTGTTCAATAGTTCTGAAACCGTGTTTTCAAATAATAACTTACAAATCTTCTGATTTAAAAGCAACTGACGCATTCTTCACAAAAAATACAAACTTTTTCTTAGCAATGTAAAGTTGCTGTCTAAAGTTTTGAAGCATGCCGGAGTAAGCCCGCTTGCAAAGTTTAAAGAGATCTTACAGCCAGTGTTGGAACAGTATGCAGTGCAATGCTGATATAACCTTACCACGCTGAAGCGGGAATTTTATTATTTTGATGGCTGAGTGTACACACTGATGGTGGAATTTCGTTAAGGAGAAAATGAAAGAAAATACGAAATGGAACAGAATTTCTCTTATCATTTCTAAAGGAAATATATTGTTATAAGCTCAAGTGTTCCTGTCTGGTCATGAGTAACAAGATTGGTATCTACATATAAGATTTTTTACCAAAAGAATATTCTTCTGGAGATTTTATTTTAATGCAGATATTGGTATTCATTTTATTGATATTCTCAAAGAACAAACATCAAAGAATTTCCAAAAAATAATACCCTTAATAAATGCTATATGGCGAAACTTGTCAACTATATTAAAGTTAATCAAATTGTGGAACAAAAATACCAGTTAGTTTAAGAATGTTCTCTAACAAGTTCCACCAAGTGCAGACAATCTAAAATTGAGCCATGACATCCTTATGTATATGTAATTTTTTGAATAATATTTAGACTACAAGTCCGACCCCTGTGCATTTCCTGGTAGTAGCTAAATACTTTAAAATATTTTGAGCGCTAAATTTTTTATATAAACGTAAGAACTTTACTTAAATCACAACTTTCATTGGTCACTTTTTACATATTCGTAGGTGGTCTAAACTGCTATAAACCTTTATGCTACACAGTACGAGCTGACTCACATTCCGCGAACAATGGTCAATCAGTGACGAAAATGCACAGAGCGTAAGCAAATCGAATTCGCTGATGGCTGGTGGATTGTCATCCATCTAGTGAACAATTTTCAAAAAAAATATTCAATAAAAGCACTTAAACGTGCCCTTTAATACTATATGTCTTTAATTCAATCACAAGCATGGTAAAAAATTATATTCAGAGAATTATCTGCACCAATATGTAAACTCAATCTAAAATTATAACTTGTACTATGGGTTTACGAATAAATACAATGTTGGAGATAAGAAAACTAAAACTTATGGATAGGATATACACAAATAAATACACAGAAAAAACAAAAAAAAGCAAACAAATAACAAACAAACTGTGGAATTAACTGTCGCCTGCGGTATTCCCGGACCAATACGACCTTCAAACCTTCAAGAAAAGAGCGTACTCCTACTTAAAAGGCCGGCCACGCACTTTTGACGCCTCTGGTGTTGCAGTTGTCCATGGGCGGCGGTAATCGATTACCGGCGATACGTCTGCTCGTTTGCCTCCTATACCATAAAAAAACTGATCTGGAAGGTCGTCGAACAAACTGCTGTAACAACGTCTAATATCCTATATCCAAAATTTTATATTATAAATTCGAAACTAACTCTATCTGTCGGTAAAAAAAACTAAGATTCTTGAGAAAGTAAGTAGGCAATTTTTTATAGTGATAATTGCAATAAGAACGGTATACTTACTACCGTCATTAACTTTAAGCTATATATATAAAAACATTAGAAATGGATTTTTACTTATATAAAAATAAATAAAAGAATCAATAAACAACAACCCATAATGTCCCACTGCTGGGCTCGGGTCTCCTCTCAGGTGAGGGTTAAGGCCATACGTCCCCACGCTGGCCAAGTGCAGGTTGGGGACTGGCAAGAATACGTTGTGGCTACGTAAATCTTGCCGTTGGATGTTTTTAAGCCGCCGAAGGCCTCCAACTAAGCTTCACGACTGTTATCGTATGATAACAACCGGGACCGACTGCTTAACGTGACCTCCGAATCACGGAGACGCTCATGGTAACATGCCACCAGCGGTCATCCATCCAGGTACTGATCGCGCCATCGTTGCTTACCCTCGATGATTGTTTCTAATCACCGAGTGCAACTGGGCTATGAGCGCCTCATAAAAAAAGAATCAATGTAAAACATAAACTTCTGAAAACATTTTGTACCACCGATAAACGTTGCTTTTGCCCAAAGTAGCTTCTATGCCACAGTCAATGTTCGGAATGCATCCGCGCACTTAATTTCGTTTTTCACACAAAATTTGATACAAATACTTTGTTCCATTTTTTTGAATAGGTAAAAATCGAAGACGAACCAAAACACGCGCAAGCAAAGCAGATGTCAACAATTAACTGAACATTCAAAATGGCTGAACTTGTCAGCATAAGTGAGAGACATATGTACCAACATAACGCCACAAAAAAATCGAAATTCGAATATACGTAACTCGCGAAGATTCAAAATTTGCGATACTTTTTGAACATACCTCGTACAGCGGCAGCATATGATAACGCCATCTTACAAAAATACACTGAGCAACTGAGTAACGTAGTGCACGAAGAAGCTACCAATCCTGCACCGCGCAATAGAAGTTCTCGCGCTGATTAAGATATACATATATACAACTCCCCAACATCAATCGTTGGACATTGACCCGCCAAGCATGATCACCTCGCCTGGTTGGAGGATCCTTCTTTTGTGATGGAGGGACATGACACCCGTTCCTCCACAGTAACAAACATCCATCCATACTTACAAACTTTCGCGCTTATAATATCAGTAGGATAATGCAGTGAGTGTAGCACCCTGGTTCATGATGAATACTTTTCAATATCGATATAGATTAACTTGGAGGAACACGTTACCTGTTCCTCCACAGTTCTATGGTATGCTGTCCTTTTAACTTCTGAGCTAAACACATTATAACTCGGCTTTGTTTATCAATTAAAATATACAATGCAAATATATTTTTGATTTTGATTTTGATATAATGTCGTTATTAATATAATAACGACATTAAATCACTTAAAATAATAAAAAAATAAACTTTAACTATGACATACAGCTACCCTGAAAAAGTATGAAACAACATTTAAAAGACACATGATTATACAACGTTACTAAAGAAGCAATATAATCAACACAGAGGCTCTGCTAAGACGCCTTCATTGCAAATTGACAATAATGTCATACGACTATAATACACAATTATCAGTGTACAGAGACACAGATTTAAGTTTGAAAAGCCGTAGTCACGTGTTGTTAAAGTGTTATAGTACGTGTTTCTGTTAAACAACGACATGAATGCATTTAGCATGAAAATCTTGTTTCATATTTTTTCTTTGTCGTTTTTTGTCGGAGATTTTACTTATATTTAACGATGTTGGTTTAGTAGTTTAGATAGGAATGTCCTGTCTCACTTCTATTGCGATACGAAATGACTAAATTCTTGAAGAAACAAATCGTTTGCTAGCGGCTCCATTAATAAGTAAATATCAGTTGGAATTAAAATTATTTGTCATATGACAAAGCCCTTTCACTGGAGAGGGATAAAAGATAATCCTAAACGTTGTAGTAACAGACAGTTTCCATTTATAATTTCTTAGGAAACAGGTGTAGAAAATATTATTTATTGTTCCTAACTTCTGTAATTCATCAGCAATATGTTGTACATTTACTATAAGTAGTGATCGGCCAGTGGTCGAAATCCGACCATAATTCATTTATTTTTAATTTTTTTTACCTTCTGCACTCTTCTTCTTTAGCTGCGTTAATTTACAAAAATTACGAAATAAAGTTTAAGGCGCTCGCATAATTTTCGTAAAAAAGGGTACAAGGTTTTGGTTTCACGTATTAATATAATATATTAAGTTTAAACATTTTCATTTAACAGGTTTTATTGACGGCTATGCCGAATCCCTGTTCTACTCAGTACACTCTATAAGTCACAAATTTGTATAAAGTTGTATAAAAATTTATGATAATTATTGACATTATGACACTCGTAGTTAATTGTAGACTCATAGTGTTATCATCATAACTAAATAGTATAAAAGAAAGTCCTCTGTCGCGTCCGTCTGCCTGTTCGTGATAAAATTGATAAAATTAACTGCCTCGGTGGCGCAGTGGTAGCTTACGCGACTGCTGTCATGAGGTCTCGGGTTCTTGGAATCCTGGGTCGGACCAAGTGTTTGTAAGATTTGCAAATATTTATAATATGTATGTAATTACAAAAAAAAAGTATTAATGTATTCATATCAGTTGTCTAGTACCCATAATACAAACTCCGCTTAGTTTGAGACTAGATGGCGTTGTATGTTAGATGTCCGAAAAGATTTATTATTTAAAAAAAAACATCACGGATTTACATGCGGCTTCCACTTTTAGATATAGTGATTATTACAGAAGATTTTCGTATATAATTTGTAAAAAATATATATATATATGGGCTAAAATATGACGATATTTGTATAAGACGTCGAAGAAAAAATAATCTGCACATCTCAGAGAAACAAAGGCTATTACATTTTCCGTAATGAACTCGTGCAAAGCCGGGCCGGGTTATTAGTAAAATATAAATTCAAAACCAAAATACTGAGGATTCATCGTCTTCTTTTTAAATATTATGAAATAAATATGTATGGTAGTCGTATTTAAACTTGAAACTAAATTAAATTCGTCTAAGTTTCTGCATTTCTGAGTATCTTCCAAACGTATGTTATAATTATGATGAAATTTGCCTTCTATTTAATTATCCATGTTGACTCTATTGTTGGCTTTTATTAAAGAATTCAAAAGTTTAATTCTCTTACAAAGAGACCATTTCCTTTTGTCTTGATGCCCGGCATCGAATGTTGGTTTGATTTTGTTTAATGCTCAAGATAGCGTAACAAGCCCATGTTTGTTACGCTATTTTGGGCATTGAACATAAAAGTTCATCAGAAATATAATCAAAACTGATTATTTTTAGAGAAATGAACTTGTTTTAATTTACTTTACGAAGTTATTTTAATTTTACTTTTTTACTTTACGAAGTTATTTAATTCGATTCATCGTTGGGTTCTTTGCTGTCACACACGTACTTGTTTTCTCGTCGAAGTTTTTATATGTGTTTGTGTCTGGAGCTGAGTTTGTTGGATACTTTTGTGCCACAGTCAACGTTGGGATTGTCTATCATCGAACAAGCCTATTGGTGAGCCATTTCATATTGAAAAACAAAAATATTGAGCCAAATAAACTTCCAATTGAGAGAGGCACACCGTCATTTTGCGATTATTTTGCATTAATTAATAACAACGCGTAAGCGACGCGCTCTGCACGGCGCTTACGACTTTCTTTCCGTGAAGTCACACATACGCTAACAACGAGTGAATAACATTGTGAAGCTGCTCAACTATAAAAGTAACCTTTTGATGGATGAATAGACAATTATTTATTGGAGTATTGAAGGTTTAAAACAGCAATTATTGTCGAGTGTTATTTCTGTTT
>PKRV01000060.1:631633-660141 GCA_003709505.1 Hyphantria cunea
ACACACACACACACACACACACACACATACATGTAATTTATAACTGATATTTGCACATATTGTACATACGGTAATCATATATTATAATCAACTCAGTGCCTTTATTGTCTCAAGGCCCAACGAAAATCACTATTAGGAAAACTTATAGCTGAAAATTGTCTCTTAAGATACAGGCATTGCCTAGTTTAAGGGACAAGGTTCAAATTTTTGTAATTGCAATTTCGTAAAACCAACAAAACTTTAACCTACAATATTGTAAAGTGTCAGTGGATTTATTATGTTTTTACTATTGTAAATATTTTAGATCAATAAATCATTATTATTATTATTATTATTAAATTATAACATTTAATCTGAAAGTGAAATTTAATAGAGCCTTGGTAATAACAAGCACAAGATGAACTTATCAATTTTAGTAAATCTTACCTTCGCCTCTACCTTCTTTTTAACCGAATCTATTGAATAGAGAGAGCAGAGAATAAAAGCGATAGTCGGAATCAAAGTTAAAGTAGCATGCCTGAGCTGTTCCTCAACTTAACAATAACTAGCTAAATAAAAAGTAAAAGTAGTAAAGAATAGGGACTGAACAGCAATTTGTTATTTATTAGCACTTCTAACTTAAGACAAAAGCTTTTTAAGTGTATTTCGGCTCGCACTAGCTCTGAAGTTAATAAAGTAGTAAGTGTCTGTGATATATTTCAGTATAAGTTTTCAGACAACTCATTGTCGTAATATCCCTTTGGTTAGAGCTTTATACGGGCTTCTAAAAAGGCGTTTTTGTGAAATAAACATTTTATTATGAAAAAGATTAAATTATGTAATTACCTACCATAAGGTATTCGGTACTGTTATGTGTGTTCATCGTTATCGTGGCCGAAACGATACGGTGTATGAATCAGTTCTTAAGCAAACTTTATTGCTTCTCGTTGCTCTCAGAGCGACTTGCGGAAGGCACTGGACTTGTTTTTTTTCCAAAAGAACTCTTCTATTTATAGAGAATATTTGCAACGTCTGGTATGCTAGTTCTAAGACAAAATAAAAGTACATGTCGTTGTAAACGACACATTCTCCATTATAACGATAAATACATATCGTCTTCCAAACCTTTTTTAACCGACTTCCAAAGGAGGAGGTTCTCTACTTGATTGGTATTTTTTATGTATGTACACAGATTGCTCCGTCAATTATAGACTGATTTTGAAAATTATTTTTGTATTCGAAAGGGTATGTTCCCGAGATGGTCCTATTACCACCATGTTTTTCATATATTTTTCAAATCTATTACAGTAGTTACACCTGGTAGTCATCATCCTATGATGATGAGCTGATGATGGATGATACAACTCCTTAACGGTTAAGAGTTCGAAGATAAATCTTTAAATGTTATGTTTATGTATGTTACCGCTAGTTATATTCCTTCAAGTTATTTAGGTGAAGTGATGATGGAAGGTACAACTCCTCAGCAGTTAGGAGTTGGAAGGTAATTCTTTCAATTTCATACACATCTATAGTTATACACTTTCAAGTTATTAAGGTGAGCTGATGATAGAAGATTAAACTCCTTGAGAATTAGGGATTAAAGGATGATTTCAATATCGTAGTACGCATCGACATTAATTTGTTTATCATTCAGTAATTCACATGAGCTGATGATAGAAAATAAAAAAACGATTAGTTTAAAAGGATGATTCTTTAAATATCAAATACACAAAAAAGGCCTTAGTTGTATTCTTTCAGGTTGTTTAAGGTGATCTGACGGTTAGGAGATAGATGAAACTTTAGGATACCGATATAGTAACTAGTAGTCTGTAGAAAAAAACGGTATGCAACACTATTAAGCGTACTCCAAAAAAACATCAAAAGATCCCTGCCTAAAAACACTACAAGCGTTAAATAAAAAAAAAACAATGGGTTTAAAAAATGAATTCGAAAACTGAAAGTATGTAATGATTTTATAAAGATTTAATTAAATACAACTCATACGCAAACCTTTCATATAAATGAAACGTGTGTGTATGTGTATGCGGTGAGAGTGCGTGTGCATGTGCGAGTGCGTTTGCGTTTGTGTGTATGTTGTTGGTCAAGGGATTTCAATATAATAAGAAATGGGAAAAGGACATCTATCACAGTAGACACATACTGTCATGATTTTATAGAAATTATTAAAAGGGCAGTCAAATAAACATCAGACAATCAGAAACACACATCAAATAAAGCCACGGTCAGTAAACTAATTGACGTTTTTATTCTACTGCATAGACTCGATAGTGGAAAACGGGTACTACTTGCGTCGTCAAAAATAAAGATTTTTAACACATAGAATGACCTATATTTTCATTTCATCTCTGAAATTCTTAAACAAAATTTTAGGACATTCTATTTCAATATTACTTTTTTCTTGATTAAACAACAATTGAATGAAACCAAATTTTATATAGAAATAATATTATAATAGTGATGAATCCGCTTTTACTCAAACCGATCTTAAAACAATGAAGTTTAATGGATTCAGGCCTAAGCAATTAGTATTCCTAATGTAGTTATGAAATAAACTTTACAAGTTGGATTTGCAAAATATTATACTAATTAATAAAAGTCAAAGTGGCCAAGCTGGCTAGAGTTGTTAACAAAATACGGGAAATAGGATCTGGCTGGCACGTCGCAAGCTACATTTCTTAAATTTATGGCAAAGCATTTATGAGAGAGGTTATATTTTTCTAACAGATATTTTTTACTCGAAACTGGTTCCATTGAATAATATAGCGTATAACAAATATTTCTAAAGATATAAACTATAATCAGAATTCAATGAAACCTTTAACGGCAGCAAAAGTCGTTAATATTAATAAGTGAACATATGTTTAGTGCCTTCTTGCCCACACCCCTGTACCAATCCGTAGGCCCCAACAGATCTGCTCCAAACAGATATTCTGAACAAAACGTTTGTGAATTTAATTTAGAAACTTGTTTCCTCAAAACTAATTATACGCCCAACAATGGGATACGTTTAATTTCGTTATCTTAAACAGTTTTACTTTCTAAGCGTCTGTTGTGTTCGAAATTATGCGTCGTTTTGTGAATACTTAAACAATTTGTGTTGTTTGTTGGAGTTTGTGTGGACCTATTTGGTACTGTCACTGTTACCCCAGGTGCGAGAAACTTATGTAAGAAGTTGAGATTAAAATAGTTTGGATGGTTACGCAAAGGAAACAAATTGTACTTACGTCGTCAGGATGTGAATTCTTTTGGTTAAGTGTGTATTCTTCTCATACGACTCTACGCACTTCGGAAACCGGAACCTATAGATTAACATAAGTATAATTTACATTCCTGCGAAATAAATGCAACTATTTAGGTTTTGTAAGAGAGTCCGAATATTTGCTGTAGAATTTGTTAAAAAAAAAGAGTCCAACCCTATTCAACAGATAGTTTCAATAGCACAAAATATAAACTAGTTGTTGCCTGTGGTACTACTTATATGCATATCAATTATCGTAGTAAACAATAGCTTATGTCCTTCCTCAAGAATCAAAGTTCAGTTTTAGTTTTAACAGTAGTAGACAAACAGAGTTATTTTCGAATTTGTAATATTAGTATGGAATAAATGAAAGAGAAAATATGTATTTTTAGTTAAATAGACACAAAGAACACCCAGACTCAGCGTAGTGACCATTTAAACGACTAGGTCGACTTATGACTATACTGTGACCTGAAGTGTCTCAACAGCCCACAGATTAAAAAACTTGACTCTTTCATTTCAGAAAATCAATTTAACTATACTTCATATAAAAGTATGGAACAACCTATGATCTTATCATAAGTTGAATGACTTTATCTACAAAACTTGAGCCTTAACTTGGTTAGGCGTAATGTGCCCTAATAACAAAGTTATAATAGACTCTCTTCATTACTTTCTACGTAATTTTTGGTACGAACAAAACCGTTACCGTATCGTAATATGTACAAGTACATTATGGCTGTAAGTATATCTTTGATATTGCGTTATATGCTTACATAATTATTCCACTCATGGATTCCTTGCAGTGTTCAAGTATCGAAACTTTAGTCAAGGATCTCGCAAACTTTGTAAGAATCGTGTTTTGAATGTCGTTATTACATTTGACATTATTTTTCATAGCTTGCCTAAAATTTTCATTTCATTTTCGGTCAAATTTAACTGCAACCTAAGCTTCTATAACTATAATGCTAATAAAAAAAATGAAATGTTTCTGAAACCAGTTTTATTTTGGATCAATAAATTTTATATTTCATTTCAATTCAATTCAATTCAAATTATTTATTACGAACTTATTATTCTACATCCATATTTTGTTACTTACAGAATGACTTAGCCTGGTGTTAGTATTATAAATATTAATGAGTGTGAATGTATATATATCTCCAGTAATATTTTGAATGCAAAGGGTAACTATTGTTTTTCTTTCAAATATGATAAAGATTGGAAAAATAGTTTGTAGTTTCACAGAATCAAAAAATGCACGGTTCCTATAGAATAACAGGATTGATATCTGTTGTGATTAACTAAGTAAATAAAAAATATTATATATAAGTAAAATAAGTAGGCGATGTATTTAATTAGAACTTATGTTACAAGCCGATACATCAATATCATTTTCTAGTCATCACGCCAAGCAGCCTTTAGCAGTCTACTACAGAATAAAGGCCTTTTATTACAAAGGTGGATTTGGTCTGTTATACCACGCTGATCAAATATAAATATAATTGTATTAATTTAAACATCAGTGTATAGAGTGGTGGTTAATTGATGGTATCGTAATTTTATACATTTGGTCTTCTTATTATGGAAACATAAGCAATAAAAATGCTGTTACGAATATTACATCTGTTGGTTATTTTATTATCCCCCGTCTGCAGTCAAAACACTTTTGATTCCGTTGGGTTACAGCATCGAGCAATTTCTTTTCATTTTATTTATTCATTGTATTGTTTTCCCTTCGTCAGTGAGTACTAGAATTCAGCGAAAAACAGGGTGTTTAATCGTCATGTTTATTTGTTTTTTGTGAAAGTGCTGACAGAAAACGGTTTTAAGGTAGCAGAGCCATGCTGATTTCAGCACGCATGGACCGGCTCGACACTAGTGGTACTACCCTCGCATAGGAAATCAACGTAAAGTAACAGCGATCGTGCTGTCATGTTTCGTTGGTGAGAGACCGGAGACCTAATGATGCAGAAGTATCACTAGATTGTCATGATGTGCATACATTAGCAATGAATATTAACATGATTGTACTTAGTATACTATAGTATGAGCTTAATGCTTTCCATCAGGCAGAGTAGAGTCAATTTGACAGGCCCGTACATAAAAAAGACAGATTTACGTCAAAATTTATTTACCTCACAGCTACCCAACAAAACCATATGTATGCTGAAATCTTAAAAACTACTTACGGATTTTGATGAGGTTTTTTTTCATAGATAGAGTGATTGAAGAGGAAGGTTCATATCTTAAAATAAAATACATTAAATAGTGGAGAAATACTGTTATTTTTGAGGTTTCTAGTGTGATGTCATACATAATTACATTTATTCCGTTTACATTGCAAGCGCGGGCTGAACCCTACGAGATTTATCAAAATAATGTACTAATAACTGATATCCCACAATAACATTTTTGTCATTTACTTTTTACGGCAAATAATGGCTAATTTTCGTAGCGATTTTAACCAATACAGCATTAATCCTTAACCAATTAAATACCTCATATACATTGTTTATTTAATATAGATCCACATAGCACTTGACAGCATATGATTTAAACGAATATTTTCGAATATTACAGATTTCGAAATTGCGGGACGTAGCGTTTGCGGCGGTACCGGCCTATAAATAGCGCGTCGGAGGCTGTAGCACTTTGAATTTAGCAGCGATCGGACGCGTTTATTATCGGAGCTCAATACCGAGAAAAATAACAATACTTAATTAAAACGTGCTTTTCAGCGCTATAATGTATCAGTAATTATAAGTAAGTTACGATAAAAAATTGTATGATAGTAGCTTTAAAATATAAATGATATTCTATTCTAAGGTTACTTTTTATATCGTACTTATAGTAATTATTATAGGTACACAAGGTTAGATAACATTAGATTAAATAAAACCATAGTTTATGGATTGGAATTTTCTATTAAGATCTTGGATAAAATTTAGAGTTATATTAAGTTAATAGGAGGGAAACTATTTTCATAAATCGTAATTTAAGGTATGTTAGTTAGTTAGTTGTTAGTAAGAGGTATGTTTGTTCAGAAAAAGACCTTAATAGAATAGGTATCTTTTGTTGTTGATGATGGTTGATCATCTTTTGTTTTTAGTCGAATGAATAGCAAATCATTTTTTAAGTATTTTTAATTTCATTAAAATCGTAATTTAAGTTAGGGTATTTCGGTTAAAAAAAACTGAATAAAATAGGCATCTTTTGTTTTTTTATGATCGTTGATTATGTTTTGTTTCTAAATGGTAAGAACATAGCAGGAAATCTTCATGGTATAGGGAAAGGGGAATTATTTTACTCCAAATTTAACGCATGCGGGCCACGGGCAGTAATGAATAAATCAAAGCTACTGGATCGATTGTAATCATTTTTTTCAGTGAGTGGCTATATATTTTATACCCGTGCGAAGCCGGAGCGGGCCGCTATGTTTTTATTTACAACGTTCACAGTTTTTCTGTAGTGTATTTAGTATCAGCATTGCACTCGTACGAAGCAGGGGCGGGTCGCTAGTCTATATATAAGTTTGTATGTACCACTGTGGTCTAAACTATTGAATTGATTTTAGTGAATAAGGTGTAAATAATATAGCCCGGGTGCCGTAAAATAAATTATGTAAAAAAGTATACATAGTTGGATTATAGTTTATAAAACTACCTCATATTTTGAGTGGATTTTTATATAAAAAATAAATTGCTGCCCTTTTGGGTCCCTAGGGCAAAACCAAAATAAAGGATTGCAAAAAAGCAAAAGCTTAACAAAGTGAAAAGCTTAAATTCCTGCTCATGACAGACGTCGGATAAAATGCATAGCGTATTTTAGACGTCTTTTCTCTCTTTTTCTAAGCCACACTCCAATAGGAAAAAAAGACAACAAAGTAACGCGTGGTATGAAGTGCGTATATATATGTATCTATTTGCAATGTGATGTTTAACTTGATAAGGGCCCGGAGCCGCTGTCAGATCGATCCGACCCCAACTGTCGTTTTAAGATTAAAATGTAGACCAGAAATAGGTTGTACAAAACTCGTGATGAAAAAATATTTGGAATTGTGGTACCGAAATGTACGTTCTCTTGATTCTTTTTCAGTTGAGCTGGGATTGACAGTAAGTAAGAAATTGATTTACTTTAGTAAGAATAACAATGTAACCTGTAACAACGAATACGGTACCGTATTCATTAATCGTGTCAGAAAGCTGATAGTTTCTAAAGATGATTTAAGTTATAAATTTTTTTTCTAACATCTCTCTTTTTGATAAACATTTTGAAAATATTGTGCTTGTATACAACACACTTTCTTTTTAATATTTTGGTAATCCGATTCAGTGTCGATTCAGCTTTCAGTTAATGAAACTAAAATGAAATCAAACGTCTTTATGAAAAATTATCCTTAACATTTTGGGTGACAAGTAGAGGATTCGATCCCGGGGTCCCGAATCTCGGGATCCCGGAATCGAATCCCGGTCATAATTTAGGCCCGAATTTTTCGGGATTAAATTAAAAGAATCCCGGGATTTTCGGGATTGATACATTTTTTAAATAAGGCAATAAATATGTGCGTGAAAAGAAAAGTAACTTATCTTGGTTTGACATTTGGCAGTCATCTTGTTTACACAGCTGATTTCATTTATTTTGCTAAAGACCAGTGCCGGATAATATGTGAAAGTGTGTGAAAAATCCCGCCTCACGTCGTGTAAGTATTGATATTTTTTTATTAAATGGTGATAATCAATGAAATTATTGTAAAGCAACAATGCATTAAGTGTCTAAGTAAATATAGATGAAAAACAACAAGACGTGTTATTTTCCGTAGCTCTAAGAGGTTATACTAATGTGGTACATAGATTTAAATGTTCTTTTCATTTTTTTTAGGTTTAAGAAGTAAACAATGTCACTATCCAAAGAAAGTTTTTATGTCAAACATAAAAAAGATGAAGACATTTCGTCAGTGTGGAGTCATTTTTTAGTCGATAAATCGGGTAGCTCAGCATTATGTAAGCGTTGCCCAACTATTTCAAAAGATTCAGAATAAATAAAAAACCAGCATGAAAACATTAAATCCAGAAAGAAACTATTTTTTCTTAAATCATTAAATAAGACATGACTCTTTTTGAGGCTAGTTCCACTCGAGGCTATCATTAGGAGAAGACTTATATAAATTTATTGACGATTTCTCCAACTTACAACGAGCCTAAACGCGCTTTTTCAGCTTCTTTATATTTGTGCAACAAATTGAGAAATTTAGTTGCAGATGAGACTTTGAATGCGTAGTTATTCCTCAGATTTTATTATTGTAGTTTAAATTAAATCAATCTACATCCCATAATGTCCTAGTGCTGGGCTCGGGTCTCCTCTCAGGATAGGGTTAAGGCCATACGTCCCACGCTGGCCAAGTACGGGTTAAGGACTGGCAAGACAACGTTGTGGCTACGTAAATCTTGCCGTTGGATGTTTTTAAACCATCTTGTATCTATCTTCTTGACACAAAAGAGGTTTGCGGGGTCTAAAATATAAATACCTACACGTGAAAATAATCGAACATTCTTACGGGACAACATTTTTCAGAACATGGCTAGGTGCAATGATTTTCCCATAATTATATTAGTTACAAAAGTTAAAAAATCAAATTCATTCCTTTGTGATATTTTGATAAAAATTAAAAGAGCCATGAGTATGTATATGTATATTGATGTGAGGTATTCAACGATGAATGAATTAATGAGATATTGGCTGTGGACGGTGCTTTCGTTAACCAAATATTCCCATGTACCAATATTGGGAGCGAAATGTGGTTTGTGTTTAACGAGTACTTCAAAGTTATTACTTTGTAATATTTTACAGATTGAGCTTTTTTTTTTTGATGAATGTGATTAAAACTTCAAAATTGTATGTCTGTGAGTTGTGATATGTATAGTTCATTTTTTTTTGTATAAACTGTTAAAATGATTCTGCCCTGCCTGATGGAAAGCATGAGCAGAATCCAAGAGTGGTGGTCACCATCCTCAATGCGAAAAAGAACAAAGCAGCATGGTGACCCACACTATGGCGACCTGGTGAGATACTTTTTTACGCCCCGCGTTGAGGTCTCGGCAGATATCCATGCCCAGGATAGCGAGCCTATCTTGTAATGGCATTTGAGTGCACTGAAAAGTGGGAAGGGGAAGGAATGTAGACTTTTTGGCTGAGAACGCGCACACCTGTGCTTTTTTGACGTTGAACTCGACCAGATTCTTACAGCCCCATTGAAAGATGCGGCCCAGAACATGGTCAAGTTGGGCGACAAGTTCTTGTCGTCTTCCTTCAACATCTGCTGGTTTGTCAGAGGGCTGTCCAAAATATTGTCCATGAACTGTGCTGTCGTCTCCATAACAATGAATGTTGCCTAGGGCTAACATGTCATTGATTTGCAGAAGGAACATTGTAGCCGACAGGACGGAGCCTTGAGGTACTCCGGCGTTAATCCGCTGATACTCGGAGGCCGCACCGTCGCAAAGGACTCTGATGCGGCGCTAGTGCAGAAACGTGGCAGTCCAATTGCAGAGTTTGGGGGGCAAACCGAAAGCCGGTAGCTTGGAGAGAAGCGAACGGTGCCAAACCCTATCAAAAGCCTTGGCCATGTCGAGGCTGATGGCCAAGGAATCCCCATGCCTGTCAATAGCCTCACTCCAAAGGTGTGTGACGTACGCTAAAAGATCACCGTGGACCGGTTCGGTCTGAAACCATATTGTCGATCATTTAATAGGGAGTGATCTTCCAGGTAATGGACCAGTTATTTGTTTATTATCCGCTCAAACATCTTACAGATGACGGAGGTGACGGCTATCGGACGGTAGTTAGTAGGTTTGGAGCGATCGCCTCATCTGGAGGCGAATATCCTGCATAGTAGTGTCGCAGGACGGGATGGTAGGTGGGGGTATGCCGCGGTCATCGATCGGGAGTTAGCCACGAAGAGATCAACAAGCAGTTTCGCTTTCTCCTGCGGCTGGTGGGCAAGTGATCCTTCAGGATATTTCAGCGGTGGTAGCGAGGGATGACAGAAGTTGGACTGCACGGCTTCAGCCAATCGCCAGAATTTTCGGCTACCCGTAGGGTATGCGACGAGTTCTTGACCAAGCATCGCAATGCGCTAGGCATCCGCTCTGATGTAAGCCTTCTTGCATTCCCTGGTGGCTCTGTTAAACGCTACTTTAAGTCGATCAACATCAGGGTAGCCGCGATCGCGGCCCCTGATCCAAGCGCGGTAGGCCGATTGCTTTCGCGCAACAGCATGGGCACATTCGCGACCGAACCAAGGCCGGGTCGTTGCGCTAGCGANATCCGCTCTGATGTAAGCCTTCTTGCATTCCCTGGTGGCTCTGTTAAACGCTACTTTAAGTCGATCAACATCAGGGTAGCCGCGATCGCGGCCCCTGATCCAAGCGCGGTAGGCCGATTGCTTTCGCGCAACAGCATGGGCACATTCGCGACCGAACCAAGGCCGGGTCGTTGCGCTAGCGACCTCACTGTACGGAATATAGTATTCCATCCCGACAGTAATCTCGTCAGCCACGGCGGCCGCACTTTGCGATAGATCTTTGTCTTTAAAGCAGCGTTGAGCCCACGGAATGGATGAAAGGTAATCCCGCATTCCATCCCAGTCTGCCGCTGAGTAGTGCCATGGACGTCATTTTGCTGCCACTCGTCGTGGAGGGGCAGCAAGCGGCACCGTGGTGGAAACCAGGCAGTGATCGGAGGATCCCAGAGGGGCGAGCACCGATACACTGTACTGCACTGGATGACTCGTCATCAGTAGGTCCAGCAAGGAAGGCGCTTGACTAGGTATGTCAGGTATTCTGGTGGGCTGGAGTACCATCTGGGTGAGGTCATGCGTGAGAGCGAATGCGTGGATAGACCGACCCGCGTGGTCATTTCTGGTAGATCCCAACCAAGACTCAAGGTGAGCGTTAAAGTCTCCCAGAAACACCAGTTCAGCGGTCGGAAAATGCTCCTGCGCTTTGTCCGCCGCCTGACTTAGATGCTCGAAGAGTCGAGTTGTTTCGGAGTCTCCAGAGTGGGATCGGTATAGGCATACGTAGATTCGGCTCATAGAGCCAGTATCTACGTGGAGCCAAAAGATGGAGAAGGATGGGTCCTCAAGGCAGCGTAATCGGCGACAACAAACATCCGCCCTAACGAAAAGACACACTCCAGCCTTCGCGAGGAAGCACTCCTCGAGTCGAGTATCCGGGGTAGTGGAGATAAGTCGTGTCGGCAGGGCACTCTCCAACGCAATACGACGGCATCAAAGCTGTCATGTTAGGTTAGTCTTCTGTGCGAGGGTAGTACCGCCCCGGTCGAACCGGCCCCTTCGTGCTAAGATCAGCGTGGCTCTATTACCTACAAATTTTATTATGTTAATGTTTGTTACTTCATTATTAATAAATATTTATAATTATCATTAACTTTACTTGCAAATGGAAAAAGATATTGAATAATATCTTTATATCAGTCGCTATTGCTTATATTACGTAACCGACCTACAACATCCACTTCCTTTTATTACGTTTTCTTCTTGTCTATCACTAATTTCACTACACCCTACCTAATTAAGAGTGTAGTGAAATTCGTTTTTGGGATTAAATAAGAATTTAATCCCAAAAACTATCCTTTTATACACTTAACTTGTATTACGTAAGTAAACAATTAAAACCACAGGTGATAGAATTCTTTTTATAACACAGGTCTGCCTACTCTTTCAGAAATATACGCATGAATGTATGTAGATTTGTCGGAATATATCAAACATTATAAGGGTACAATTGCATATTCAAGATATTGAAAATGAACAGCCCGACCCGGAAATCGAACCCGAGACCTCTTGATCGCTGTCTCTACATCTATATATCTATCTCTATCTCTTGATAGTAGTTAACGTAAGAGACCACAGTCGCTTACGTTCACCACTAGGCCGACGTGGTAGACACTACGTGACATTTATGAACGTTAAAAATAATAGATCCATAACACAAACAGATGTCACCGCGTCTACTGCCTGCTCGTGTTGATCTATAACTTCCAGTTTTCAAAGTTTATAGAGCCTTATGAGAAGAATACTGGCAAAGAAACTCATTACCTCTCTTTTTAATAGTAATAATACATTGATATGAAATTTAATTAGATTTGTTGATATTAACAAATATGACAATAACAGTCACAAATAACAATAAAAACATAATAATATTTAAAGAAGCTCCTATGTTTCAAAAAGATTTTATTAATAGCAGACAATGCAATTGTACTCTTTTATTACAATCGTATATTGTAAATTTATACTATCAACCAGGTAATAAAAATTTACTTGGCAATAAAATATGAGCTTCAAGTGAAACCATCCTTCGGATTATTACCTGTAAAACGGTTTATGTCACTGTGTTTCAGACCAGCTTTGAAATGTGTATACTTTATATACATATATGTAGTTAGTGTATTGAATTTTAAGGCTTGCAATTGAATAGCATATTTTAAGCAGATTTAAATCTGGACTGTGAAAATATCGAACTCAATGTAATATTTGTTATTTGACGTGATAGGGTAATTAATGAAACTGATGCAGTGGTAACGTGTTGTACGAGTGGACGGACACTCAACTTTAAATTGGTCTTAAATCTGCGTTCTGTTTTTTAATGCCTAAGTAGAATATTTTTGGAGAACTTCGAAAGAAAGTCGCAAAGATCCACATTGGCTATCGGATGATATATAATTTTCAGGTTTCTTTGAGGATTTAACCGATGTAAAACATGTGACATTATCTTCAGTTGATTTATTTGCAAAATATTAAACCGTCACGTAATTATGAAAAAAATTGTAGGAGCACAGAAAGATATATTTTGTGTGACAGTTTAACAGTGCGTGAAAACGATAACAGTCCAAAAGTTCTTTTAAATGCTCATTTAAACTATCTAACTAAAACGAATCACTGCAATGTATGTACGCACATAACTTCTGATCGACTGCACCAAATTGGATAGTTCTATGTGTTCGTTATTTTTGGGACAAATTTTGTATACATAAGAAAAAGCACTTGTGACGCCCCTGATGTTTCGGGTGTCCACGGGCGGCGGTAATCGCTTACTATCAGGTAATACCTCTGCTCCTTTGCCCCCTATATCATAAAAAAAATAACTGGAAAGTATTTTTTTAATCTCCGACAGTGTACACTACTGATAGAATAGCATGGCGATAAAAAGTTTGCCGGGTCACCTAGTTTAGAATAATTAATGAATACAAATCAACCAAACGTTAATTCATTTATCAACGTCAGAAAAAATCATAAAAACTTAAAAGAGTTTACGTATGTAAAATAGTTTATTAGGAAATACACATTTTTTGACTTAAAATACTACTAACAGTAAACGAGTTTTGAAAAATAGTGTATAAAAAATATTCTTAGTGTTTGAAGCAGCATTAGTTAATTAAATACTTTTACTTAATCGTTACACTGGATTAAAGACAGGTAGACCCTGACTGCTACAGATGCTTAACAGGAGTAACGGATGTAAATCCAAACATAATTGGAATTCAAATTTATTCACTACTAAGTATTGAAAAAACTTCAAACCCTTCTAGGCATAACAATGGCTTGAACATGAATATGTATACATTGTCCATGTATAGGTTATCTACCAATAATGTAGAGTTTATGGGTACTTGTTGCAAAAATTCAAACAGGGACAATATTGCGATTCAATTTACATCAGTTTCCATATTCATGAGACAATTACGTTATTGTTCCAAAAGGTCACTTCATTTATTGTTCAATTCAGGTTTCAGGTTCAAGTTTAATAATAAAGGACTAAAAGATGTGGAATTTCTGACAATTGCAAAGCCGAGTCGTAGAGTTGTTCCTTACAACAACTCTGTACCTGTATCCAAAACAAAGCCTGTACCTAGCATGATTTAGCTCCAATAAAAGTCAACAGCCAAAAGTGGCATTATATCAATCAACAACCCATAATGTCCCACTGCTGGGCTCAGGTTTCTTCTCAGGAGTGGGTTAAGGCCATACGTCCCGTGGCATTAAAGGATGCTAATAATGATGCTGAACTATTGTATATGTATCTTGATCCATCTGCATAAGACTTATCGCCTTCTATCATTATTTTTAATTATAAAGGTACCCTTCTACTTATCTATATTGCTTCTAAACTAAATTTCACGAACTTTCATAGTGGACAATATTACACTGATGTTAAATTTAGTGGTTGACAAAAGCTCTCCGAAAGGTCTGCATCAAAAGATTTATGTTACCCGGCAAAGGCAATAAGACTGTATGATTGAGAATACAGACGATATAAAACTCAGTTTAAATACTGCATTCCTTGCCAAGTGCATTCGCTTTGACAACCAACATTCTTCCCACCGTAATATAATGCTTGTATGTATTCTTTACTACCGAGCTGGTCCATTAACATTTTGTTGTCATCCGCATTATGCATCCCTTTCATACATGCATGACAAACCATTAGTGACACAAAATATGAGCAGTTTATCAGCTTTCTTTTTAAGTACGTGTTGAATTTTATGAGCAAATTTCCTCAGAATTGTAGTAGTAATAGGATTAGCGGATCCCCTGAAGATTATTTTATTATTTTAAACTGAACAACAACAGTCGTATGAATGATAAAAGGAAGGAAAATTATACAGAGATAGAGTATTATTATTATTTTTCTTACTCTTTGTCCCAGTATGGATTCGAGAAATTCAATAAAAAAATTAGAAAACACAGATGAATGAATAAATAAAAAAGAAACCAGGCTTCAGTTTGTCGGGTAGCATAGAACTGGTTGCTGTGGAGATCTTTGGGGAGGTTTGTATTCAGCAGTACACGTCCTTTGCCTACAATGACGATCACAAAATCAAAAATGAAGGTGATAGAAGCAAATAAGGTTTAAAGATTGGCGGTACGTCCGTCCAAGTATAGGATCAGCATACAAGACCCATACCATTGCATCGAGGAGTGAGGCAAGGGGACGTTATATCCCCGAAATTATTCACTAATGCAATGGAGGACCTGTTTAAGACGCTGCACTGGAAAAGGCGCGGTATCAACATCAATGGCGAACTAAACTCTCACTTGCGATTTGCAGATGACATCGTCATCATGGCAGAGACGTTGCAGGACCTACAACAGATGCTGAATGACCTGGCTGACTCGTCTGTGCGCATCGGCCTACGGATGAACTTCGACAAGACCAAGGTCATGTTCAATGAACATGTACTACCGGAACCGGTTGCGGTACACGGTGCCGTTCTCGAAGTTGTTCAAAAATATGTATACCTCGGGCAGGTTTTGCAGTTAGGTAGAAACAGCTTTGAGGACGAGGTGAACAGAAGAATCCAGCTAGGTTGGGCAGCGTTTGGGAAACTTCGTCGGGTCTTCTCATCATCGATCCCACAGTGCCTAAAGACGAAAGTCTTCAATGCGTGCGTCCTACCCGTAATGACTTACGGGGCCGAAACGTGGACACTTACGGTTCGACTGGTCCATAAGTTTAAAGTCGCTCAGCGTGCTGGTATGGAGTANNCCACATTGGGATCGTTGGTCTCCCTCGCGGAAGTACATCAGGTGACCTGAGTCCAGGATTATGGTATCCTCCCCCTCTCTTCGGACTTCACATAACCCTAAGATATGCCACCTAATCTTCCTAAGTTCCTCCTCAAGTTGTACCAGATGCGAGTCTAGCCGTAACGTGCGGCCGTTGTACGTTGCCAGGGTCAGTCTTTTGTGGTGGCCTCCCGTAACCCGGTGATTCTTAGCACCCCCTTCAGAGCACTTCAACAGTAAACGAAAAAATTTATGAAGTGAAGAAAATAGCATTGGCCAATCGTCGAATCACCGTTAGAGAAATTGCTGAGGACCTAAGCATATCAATTGGCTCGTGCCATACGATTTTAATCGATAATTTGGGCATCATAGAGCTGGGCGAAGCCGCGGACTGAAACTAGTAAAGAGATATATGTATGTATAACCTTTAATACCGCTAAATGTTATTTTAAAAAAAGTTTGGGATATCTAAAAAAATATTTTAGCCACTTTAATTCGATTGGGAAACGTTTAGAAATTCGCAATGCATAATATTATATTTAAACTTAGTGAAGTGTGTAAATACAGAGTAATATATTTTCCGCTCACGTCCCAATTTGAAGAGGCACTAACACAAATTGTGTTATCACCTCTTAAAACAACAGGAAACAATAAACTTTTGGGTCACTCTTCTGACCTTTCGCTTAGTATTTAGAGAAGTTGTAACAATTTATTACTGATGTAACGACTTGTTGATCAAGCAAACTATTTAACGTTTCTATTTTTATTTTACCCTTATATAATACAACTAGCAGAACCCCGCGTTTTTGACTACCTCTTTTTTTTAAATCATATAGACTATTCTATTTTATGCACACCAGTAAAACACATATTAGAAAAAACGCTAAATGCAATTAATAATAGTAAGTAGTAGGAGGTCAAAAATTTAGGACTAAATGTATTTTTTAATCCCACACCAAAAAAAACAACCAAAAAAAATTATCAAGAAAAACATAAATAAATTTGAGGTGAACCCACCCTTAACACTAAGGTGTGCAAAAATTGCGTTATAAACTTATTCACATACCTACGAACATACACACAAAATTTCAACAAAATCGGTCAAGCCGTTTTGGAGCAGTATAAACACTAAAACTGTGACAAAAGAATTTTATGTATTAGATAGATAAATTAATTCCAGGTGTATAACTTGCTTTAATTAGGCGTAGAAAAGAAGAGAAGATCATAGAAATAGTTACATTTATGTCAGTATGAATACAAAGATTGATGCAAAGAACCTCGCTCTCCATTCCACATCACCGTTACAAGCCTTTACCAGCCCATTTACTAATACTATATTATACAATACATAAAAATAATAACTTCGTGGCACTACTGTGACCAGGCAATGGAACAAAAAATAAATACGAGCACTCAGGAACCCTTTATGGAATCATCACAAAACAAACATTCACTTTAACAACGACAGTTTGAAAATTCATAACAATTTTGTGAAAAATCAATGACATTCGGATTTCATCTGTTTAAATCCCAATCGATTCTATACTAGGCTTTATGAATGTATATACAGTAACACGATCCTCTCGGTAGTCAGACTCTGTTCTGATTGGCAATTTATTGAGTCACAGAGGTCCTTTATCGTGGATGTCTACAACCTGGATGAAGTCGACACAAAGACAAATGGTGACCATTCGGTAATCCTAGCTTATTGCCTACTGATGACCGTTGCTAATACGTCTGTAAAAATCGATTTCAAATAGATGTGTAGATTATAAAACAGAATTATAATGACAAAATGTTAGAATGATTGAATACAGTTGCTAGATTTTTTTAGGACATAATATACATATACATTAATCATTAAAGTTTACTACTAGAGTATGTAACTTCATCGTATATATATAAGATATATTATTAAGGATTTTCAAAATAAACCACAAATTGTTTCTCTGAAAAATATAAAGTTTTGTTTTATTTAACACACCCTTCCAATATTACAATAATTATTGGTCAACTATGAAAATTACACTTTTAGCTCACCTGAAAAATACAAAGAAATTACATTTAAAGTTCACTAACATCGATTCCTCAATTATATCCTTTCGTTTATCTGTCTATCCGTTTTTATAACAGATATTGCAGAAAATAATGTCAACATCACCCGCCATTACACCACGCGTCATTCCGCTCTATGCCACAACAACCAATAAACGCGCAAAGCGCGGCAAATTTGAATTAATGAAAAGTCATTTCATTACACATACATATGTCTAAAATAATAATTTACTCATTGAATTATATTTTTGTATCATGTCATTATAAGGAATTCAATTTCAATACTATTATATAGATGACTGGCTTTTGTCTGCGCCTCTCTACTGCGCACGACAATTAGTAGCCCATGTCCTTCAAGAATCAAAGTACTAGTTGAAATCCACCAAATCGATTTCGGTTCGATGCGATTTGAGTTTAGTATGGTTAGGAATTATTAGTGGAGTATGGATTTTAAGCGCAACAATTAAAATTGCCGGGTTTTTTTTTCATTTTCTTTTTTTTTATATTTAAGCTGCCAAAATGACTCTGCCCTGCCTGATGGAAAGCATGAGCAGAATCCAAGAGTGGTGGTCACCATCCTCAATGCGAAAAAGAACAATGCAGCATGGTGACCCACACTATGGCGGCCTGGGGGGAAGGGGGATGGTGAGGGAGATAGGGAGCGTTGGATCGGGGTATGGGCCTCCGGTATCCTCACTCACTCGATGAAACACAGCGTAAGCGCTGTTTCACACCGGTTTTCTGTGAGGCCGTGGTATCACTCCGGTCGAGCCGGCCCATTCATGCCGAAGCGTGGCTCTCCCACGGTATTAGCTGTGAAGTGAAGTGCTGTGATAAAACGGAATGCATGCCTTGAAATTTATTAAATTATCTAACTAGTCACTATGACGTGCTATGCGTTAAAAATTTTTTCAGTTAATGTTTTTTAACACATACATAATTCATACTTAAATACCAAAATAGACTGTTCCGATAAATTAGTTAGTGAAAGTCGCTGTAAGTTACGTGAATTTTTAAGATAATACTAGATATATCTTCTTCTATAAATTAAAACTACTTCTATAATTAGTCGATACAAGGAAATAACCCCCGCGCTCATAGCCCAGTTGCACTCGGTGATTAGAAACAATCATCGAAATAACGATGGCGCGGTCAGTACCTGGATGGGTGACCGCTGGTGGCATGTTACCATGAGCGTCTCCGTGATTCGGAGGTCACGTTAAGCAGACGGTCCCGGTTGTTCTCATACGATAACAGTCGTGAAGCTTAGTTGGAGGATTTCAGGCGGCTTAAAAACATCTAACAGCAAGATTTACGTAGCCACAAGTATTCTTGCCAGTCCCCAACCCGCTCTTGGACGTATGGCCTTAACCCTCGCCTGAGAGGAGACCCGAGCCCAGCAGCGGGACATTATGGGTTGTTGTTTTAAGGAAATAATTAAGTAATAAATACATCCAAATTTGTAATTTCCTAAATTTAAGAGCTTATTATGCAGTTTCATAAGATCTACAATTTAGTCCTTTAGTGCCAGTTTGTTAACTATGGTCGTTACACTAAGTGGATAAATTCTTGAGATAACTTACAAGCTGCAGGCTGATAATGTAATGCTCTGCCTAATGTATTATTGATGATGCAAACATTACTGAACTATACCATGGCTACAATATCGTATTCTATAACTGAGTAACTGCAACATTTTTCCTATATTCAATTTTCCGTGACTGAACAGCTTAAGTTCAGAGCCTCATCAAGTACTCATCATCATTATCCAGGGTATTTGCTGAGGTTTTATTAAAAACTATTAATTTCGTTAATATTCAGCTCTATTACCATAGCACGAAAAATACATGTTAGATTTAATGAACCATGATAATGGAGTCTTTAGTGGCTGTTAACACAGTCGTAAAACCTATTTACTGTCAACATTACTTATGATATTGGGTTTTTTATTGATCAAACTGTCAGAAAATAATCATTATCAAACAGTTGAAGTCAGTCGGCACTTAGGTCTTACGAAATGCTTTTTAAACGATCACCTATTGACACAAAAATTACACAGTAAATTGTCATTATCGTCAATGTCAAGGATTCAATGAGAGCTTCACATCTATATATTAGTTTAAATGTGTTTTTATCAATCAATATGATTGAATCCCTTTTGATTTATACAAGCGAAAATCTAACCTCAGTCAAATGTAAATAGACGTTATTTTGAGGTAATCAATGCCAAAATATGATTTAAAATAAATTCAAAAAAGATACCTTAATGTAATAAACTAAAGTCGATGTTGCAATAAATATTTTGAGAAAAAAAATTAAAAAAATATTAATTACTAAGACTACAGACCCAGATTATTATATACTTGCAAACTTGATTCAAAATATACTTGCAAAGACTTACAAGATCAAGAAGAGTAAGTTTAGAAGTCGTTTCAAGTTGTTCTATAACTTAATACAAAGTCACACATTGTTGGTTTCTTATTTTGTAAATAGTATGATGGTTATATTTTATTTTACAAACATTCGCTTCAAGAACAAACCAATTAATTTAGAATAATAAATTAGCTTTGTATAAATTGCCTTTGTATGAACGTTATTTCGTAGACAGTTTTAGACTTCAATGTTGTTGTCATGAATATATCTCAACAAGAATTAATTTAACTTGTCCTTTGACTTCATCTTGCGTAAATACTTGCTCCCTTACGCATTTAAATTTTAATTAAAAGCTAGTAAACAGAATATGACGAGAGTCGCTAACTTGAAATATTCTTGATAATATCACGCTTTTGCTTTTCAAATCGGACTGCTAAAATGTGCGTAATGTATAAGGCACTAATTAACTACCTATACCCAAATTCCAAATCATAGAAATATAAATACATACAAAAGGTAACATGTATATGACACTGTATGTAGTGTTCTTCAGAATTACAGTTAGGTTGGTTAATATAGTTAAGTTAGGTAATGCCCCCACTACCGTATCCCTACGTTGTCGTCGTGTGGGGGCTTGCGTGGGTCGATGATCTCTGGGGCTGCGCCGGTAGAGCCACTCATGCCGGATTGGCCTAGAGGGAGACCCCAGACTAAAAGGGATACAAGACGGAGTCTAATTTTGACTGCCGCGATGGGCGCTCTAAACGTCCCTCTGCTCTAGCAGAGGGCGTGTTGGAGGTGCGAGTGGGCGAGCTCGGTGTGCACTCACACTGCCTCCGAGCGGGTAACACGAGAACTAGTCTTGTGTTGCCCTCGCCGCAACAACGTAATCCCACTAGGTCGTCGAGTTAGGTCAAGTCTCTGACTCGACTGGGACCGTGGGTCTTGGCTTAACCGCCCGGACCGCGAGGAAGAAAACCTCTATAAANGGTTTTTTAAAGGCAACTTCCCATTAGGAATGAACATATTATGTCGCGGAGGGCTTTTAAAAACATACAGGAAACGAATACAAAGAGCACCCAGACTCTGAACAACAATTTGTGGATGACACAAGGTGTTGTTCCATGTGAGATTTGGCCCAGTAGAGAGTGGCGTGGCGACCACTTAAACCACTAGGTCAACCGTGCAGTCATATTATTATACAAATAAATTGAGAAATGTAAGCAATGTCCATTGTTACTATGTTTAGTTAATAGTTAATATGTCAGGATCCGGTACATGTAACTCAAAAAGATTATTATACTTTACCAACAAGTGAGAAAATTAAAGTTCATAAATAAGCTATCCATAAACTGGTAATTAATGTTGAAGCAAATAAAACTAAAATATTCTATGAAAATAAAGGTAGATACAACAAATTTATTAAGGTTTGAGGCAACATACGTTTCTGTTTTAATATTCTAACGCTTTTAATACCGTGATCATATTGATATCAAATTACTTCCCCCGGCTGCCAAGTTGGCAGAGATATTGCTGAAACGACATTCAAAATTGAATTTAATTTCTATAAAAGTAAAGTAGAACATTAGTTGGCATATTCCTGCTACATTCATGAAGCTCCGTCCTAATGAGGTGCTTACGTTAGTAAAGTGGGAGAGCTCTCTGCTTTATACTCAGTAATTTGCTTTTTGTTGAAAACTTCGGATTCAGTTGAAGAAGTTTAATTTCCAGCACATGGCTTTAATCTCAAACTGATTCGTAACACTTTATGTTGGAGTAATAACGTAATGAATTGTTTTCTTACGGTACAATCGAAATAGAAAATTATGTTATTGTTACAGAAAAAGATGAGTTGAGACAAGTCCTAAACTGTCTCAAAGTAATTCGGGATAAAAGGGTTATAAATAAATTATGTGGCACTAAAAAGTACCCATATATATACCTGGTACACCATATCTAAAAAGCTATCTGCACCTCTGTCAAGGGGCTGGAGCAGCTGCAGTCATTTTCCATCTATCTGGAATAACCGTAGGACCCTTAGGAAATACTGTGGATAGCTCCACGTCTACAACTGGTTCTCCTACTATAGGTAACACCGATAGTATTGTAATTTGGTTAACTTCGATAAACAAATATAAACGAAACCATATCAATACAGGTAAAATTTATGGAATATCCAGGGTTGTACCTCTTTTGTGAGGTACGACAGGGTTCACTGCAGAAGCCACTAATGCATTCCTAGAGCTCCTCCTGACTGCCTAGGTAGGCCGCCGCGATGTTGTCCCTAGATGGCATACGTACCTATTTAAAGTCATGAAAGTTTTTAGTTAGAGATTATATCAGTTTGGGGAAATATACATAAAACACTAAAACAGATACAATCTACACATAAATGTATAAGTTTTACATTAACATTTTAAAACGCAGGCTCGCTTGTCATAAGAGCTATCAACAATTCCTAACGCATGCTCAATATGCTACCAATCTTCATCATATGGCCGGAATAACAGATGATCTGGAGACCTAATGTCTATAGTTACTAGATTTTATTATTTTGCATTATTCGATAAAATACTTAAAAATTATTTCCAAATTATAACACAATTGCGCGAAATATTATTCAACACCCATTTACAACGGCACTTCCAATAAGTTGTAGAAAACATTGCCGACTTCTTAAGTAAATTCACTTTTTTCGCGCTTCCGTTTCAAAATCAGAAAAGTAAAACGAACAGCCGTAACTTGGACCTGACGTCTCATTTACATAAGACTTGCCAGCGGAGCTTTTAGCGTGGAACTGTTTTAAGGTACGAATAAACTAATGCATGCGACAGCGTACTGTAAGTTACGGAGAAGGCATATGCAAGGAAGTATATTAAGGCATGTATATATATATATATATATATATACAAGTAACACAATGTAAAAGGTCCTTTGGAGATATTTAAAGTAATTGAGATATTTATCTTCAGAAACTGGCTAATTAGATTAAAATTAAGATAAACCGATTTTGAAAAGCTTAAAAGTAAAACATAAAAAATAAAAATATTTTATTTTTAAACAAAACACTGTGCATGGTGTCATATCATTATCCACATTTTCAAGATAACTTGTCTTTGATCTCAAAATATTTATTTACTTTCATAATCATGATCATATTACATAACACACATAAGGGAACATCGTATATTCTATCAATCAAGAATTTATATTTTCCTGTGTTGGTTGGTTATGTTCTCAAAATAAAATGCTTAAGTTAAATTTTATTTTAACCCCAGACATAGATGTCTGTGTGTGATTGCATCTACCTGTGGCCTAGTAGCTTTCCAACGGATGGACCTTTTTCGATGCGGTTTTCTTTAAAATTTGATAGCCAGTTTCCTTGCTGTAGTTCTTACCTATGTTTGATCACTACCGGTTCTTATTTCCGAAAAGGTATGAGGCGTTTTTGGCGTACGATTACTCGATTAAGTGCTTGCATAGCGTTTTTTGTATATTAGCTTGTTATACCTACATTTTATTACAATAAGCTTTGCAAAAGCTTACAGTATGTTACAATATACTGCTACACATAAAACATTTCTATTGTGTGCTTATGCCAACGGCAGCGCCCTACTTGCTAATTAGTATAACAAACTTTTTTAAATTTATTTTTGAGCGATAAAAATTAAACTTATTTTATGACTGTTTTGTATTATTCTTATTTTTACCAACAAATAAAATTTAAGTGTATGTTAGTAATAATAAAATAAAAAGCTTTTACGTCACTAATTGCAAATAAAAATGTAAAATTGGATCATAAAAAGCAATTTCGAATATCTTTGCCTGTCTGTCTCCCAGATAGAGTTATCTGGCAGATAGCTCATGGTATAAGGATTCACTTAAGCTATTTTTTATTTAGAATACGTTTAGAATAATAATAGCGTATCTAGCCGCGGAATATAATAATGCAGTTGAGAAATGAGAGTGCATTCGTTTGTACCAAACTGTCTATGTAAAGTATGACATAAATATTTTAAAGGTGTTGTTTTATACTTACAAATGTATTCGAAGACTCGCACTTATCAATTGCATTAGTTATTTAAATGTACAGTTACTTCAATTTAAAATGCTAACTATATGTACAATCCGCGCCGTAGCACTTAGTGAAGTAAATAAAAACTTTGCTTAGGAAATGTGCTTATTTCTTAGTGCCTTCGAGTGACAAACGCATTCAAAATATAAAATAAACCATACAAAATTTAGTTTTAAGTAAGCAAAAGGATCGTCTCAAAGTTGTATGTGGTCGTACTATATACGTAATATAATATATTGATTGAACCAAAATAATTATTGGAATAGCACCTCAGGGACCAAATAAGGTTAAAATAAAAGGGTTTGTTCGGTGTTTAGGCGACAAAAGTAAATTCCAATTGATTTATTATCATTATTTTAAGGTTTAAGGTCTAAGGTTTAAGCAATTTATTCTCATAAAGACGCATGAGCCAGTTACATGAGAACTCATTTTAATTTACAGATAACATTTTCATACAATGTTCGTGTAAGCACGTCTTAATACTTAAATATGTTACAGTAAATATTTATATGAAAAGCGGGTGAATACTTATTATATAATGAGATAGTCTTGACTTAAATTGGATTAATGTTAACAAGTCTTATACGTAAGGGTAGACTGTGACAAAGTTGGATACCTTCAAAAGTAATGTTGTTCTTTTTTCCATAATTAGTTCTTTTTTTGGAATTACAATTAAACAATCTTGACGAGTATAACGTTTATTTATTTCAGATTTATGAATAAATGATAGATTGGTGTGAATAGTTTTATTAAGAATATTTTATTAAAATACCGGTTCTCTATATGTAAAGTTGTTAGATATTCATAGGTTTAGTTTTTCATAAACATTGCAGGTTGGTGTTAAATACGGTAGTTGAAATATTATTTTTGTGATATTTTGTGAAAATTTTGTTTTCTTTGTAATAACTGAAAATTCGTTTTTGTACTGCTCCTTTAAATCTCAATTAGATATAAAAAATGAGGTTTTACTAATGAACTTTATGCACTTATGTGCATCGGCGGATTTCATGTCTTAGGCATAGATCATCGAGGTACATACTTACAATTATCAGTAAGAACTGCTTAAAATGTTTTAAAATGATAATCACTTACTTTATAAAAATAACAATAAACATACCCTGGGAGAGCTACGCTTCGACATGCATGAGCTGGCTCGACCGGAGTGATACCAAGCTCGGTTTGAAACAGCGCCTGCACTGTTTTTCACCGAGTGAGTGAGGATACCGTAGGAACATTTTTTTTTTTGGACGTGGTGGAAGGAGGAGTGTTATGTATGGAAACCCTTCGGATGTCACCACCTAGTGGCTATGTCGGACCAAGCAAAAACCGCACACCGTCTCGAGTAGTAGAAGTTGGGGAACCAGGTGCACCCTCGAAAGGAAATCTCTGGAACCTCGATGTAACAGAAACCTCATAAGAAAAGGCCTCCGGTATGTGAAGAGTGGATTATTGAAGGCTGTTGTTGTTGTTAGTGATGACGATAAAAAGTACTGAAGTATATGTAATGGAATCTTTGTTGAGTGAAACCAATATTTTCTTCGCTTCTTTAGCATAGCTGTTATAGGTAGACACTTAAATGGTTTTCTCCTTATCAACTACGATTTTAAACTAAGTATGTGGATACATTATCAATAACTATCAGTCTAACTTTGATTATAAGACAATCACTTGTGAAATGTTGAGTAGCGATATAAATGCTCACGCTTTGACAAATCCTTTTCCGATAGAAATGTGTCAAACACGCACATTCAGCCTCTAAAAATGAAATAATCCACTATTTTTCTAAACATAGGTCTATATCCAGCAATTGACTGCTATAAGCTGTTAATGATGATGAAGCCACTAAAAGTAAGTCCGACTTAGTTCGTTACCGTCAGCCGAGATTCGTTGGTTTCCGAGGTGACAGCCAGTGGTTGCCGGAGATCTGAACGGATCCGGTAAGTTGTGATTATTGGGTTGTGGGACTCCGACCCCCACAACTGTATCCCTACGTTGTCGTCGTGTGGGGGCTTGCGTGGGTCGATGAACTCTGGGGCTGCGCCGGTAGAGCCACTCATGCCGGATTGGCTCAGAGGGAGACTCCAGACTAAACGGGATACCAGACGGAGTCTGATTCCAGACTGCCGCGATGGGCACTCCAGGCGCCCCTCTGCTCTAGCAGAGGGCGTATTGGAAGTGCGAGTTGGCGAGCTCGGTGTGCACTCACCCTGCCTCCGAGCGGGTAACACAGGAGCTAGTCTTGTGTTGCCCTCGCCACTACAACGTAATCCCACTAGGTTGTCGAGTTAGGTCAAGTCTCTGACTCGACTGGGACCGTGGGTCTTGGCTTAACCGCCCGGACCGCGAGGAAGAAAACCTCTATAAAAAATCACCCCGAATCCCGTGTTCTGGTGTGTGACCAGGGGATGCATGGCTGATGGGTAGTTCAGTCGCTAGCACACTCCCAGCCAGGGACCAGCGGACCCCTCGGTTGGGTTACAAATTTTCGCTTGCCCGGGTACTGGGGATCTCTGCCCGGGTCGACCTTTATTTCTCCCCAACTCGTGGGATTTATTATGGGAATTGATAAAGACTTACAAAACAAAATCGAAACGGAAAATACAACGACGACACAAGGCAAGCTTAACGGAAACGAGAAAGACGGAACGAAAAGGAGGGAAAGAAGGAACGCCAAGGGGCAGTTCCAAAAGGCGGAGGACGCCTCCTCTACCGAGGAAGATATGGCGTCTGGGACGCCTATACCGATGGGGCTCCCAGAGGTCAATAAGACCGCTGGGAGCCGAAGAACATCGGAGCGTATACGCTCCAAGTCCGCCACGGACGGCGCGAGCGGGGGTTCCAGTGTGAGGACGGATGCACTGGAGCCGATGGAGACGGACCGGAGTGACAGCCGCAAACGAGGTCTCTCCAGGGATGGCGAAAGCGATACATCCCTGGAGATGCTGCCTCCGAAAGTTGCGAGCTCACACAGAGGGAGGTCTCGTACTCCAGGCTCGACTCCGTCGGGTTCCGCCTTCTGCAAGGCGGAATCGTACAAGCGGGCCAGGGCTGACGGCGAGCTTCAGGCGGAGGAGGAAATCTCAGGTCTCCTGCTCAAGATCGGGGAGTCGGTGGATGGGGATTCTGTACCCCAAACACCGTCTTCCCTGCAGGAAAGGGCGAAGGCGGCGGTGGCCATCATCCACAAGGTGGCCACAAAGTCCGTAAACCTCAAGGGCTCTTTTGTGAGGGCCCTTAAGGATTCCTCCTCCGCCATTGGAGGAGTTGTGGACTCCCTTATCGGGGACGTTGCTCGCCTTCAGTCGGCCAACGACCGTCTGACGGGCCAGGTGGCTGAGCTCAGTGCGCAGTTTGCCCAATTCCGGGCGGAGCGCCCTGGGCGAAGGGCTCGGGCCCATGCCCCGACCCCGGCTCCGGCCCCGGCTCCGGCCCCGGCTCCGGTCCCGGTGCTGGCGCCGGCTCCGGCCCCAGCTCCGGCCCCGGCGCTGGCGCCGGCTCCGGCCCCGGCCCTTGCCACGGCCCCACTCCCCGCGGTCGCAGGATTTTCTGACGAACACCTACGTCAGATCCTCGTGGCTGTGGGGAATATGATAGACGGTCGACTGGCCGGCCTGGAGGCTAGGCTGCCTCCGACCCCTGTTGTCCGCCCGCCGCTCGCAACACCGAGGCAGAAGATCGCCTCGGCACCGACCCCTCTTCCCGTGGTGGGGGGTCGCGTGTCATACGCGGCGGCCACCACCGCATCGTCGCTGGTTCCAGGCGCTGCCCAAAAGGCACGACCTGGGGCCAAGGCTACGGCCAAGGCGGGTGCGCCGAAGCCAGTGGCTAAGGGGACAAAATCGGCTGGGGCGGAATATCCTCCGCTCCCCACTCCTACATCCCTGCCAGGCCCCTCAGCACCTGCCCCCTCCAATGAGGGTTGGCAGTTGGTCGGGGGGTCTAAAAAGAGTAAGAAGGCCCAGAAGCGGGCCAGAAAGGCTGCCCGAAAGGCAGCCGCTGGCCCGCAGTCGCCGCCGGTGGCAAAGACCACCCTGAAGAAGCCGCGAAAACTGCAGCCGCCTAAGACCGCGGCTGTGGTGGTCACGGTATCACCGGAGGCGGCAAGCGGTGGACTGTCCTACGCGGCCGTCTTTAAGACGGCCCGGGACAGTCTCGCCGCTGATTTCGGGTCGGCA
>PKRV01000060.1:665288-724092 GCA_003709505.1 Hyphantria cunea
AACATCTCTTGCGAGGTGTCGCTATCCCCATTGTTGGAGTGCCCACGTTTTCGGCAATCTGTTGTTGGATGCGTCTCCATAGGCTCCAGTGCGTCCTTCCTCGCACTGGAGCCCCCGCTCGCGCCGTCCGTGGCGGACTTGGAGCGTATACGCTCCGATGTTCTTCGGCTCCCAGCAGTCACATCGACTTCTGGGAGCCCCACCGATGTAGGCGTTTCAGATACCATATCCTCGGTGGACGAGTGGTCTTCCACTTTTTTGAATCGCCCCTTGGCATTCCTCAGCGTCTTTTTTCTCTCCGTTTCGTTTCCGTTATTCTTGCCGTAAGTCGTTTGAGTGTTCCGTTCCGTATTTTCCTTTGTTAAATTATTATCATTGTCCATATTTGAGCCCACGATTAGGGGAGAACTAGAAGTCCACCCGGGCAGAGATCCCCAATACCCGGGTAAGCGTAGGTTTGTAACCCAACCGAGGGGTCCGCAGGTCCCTGGCTGGGAGTGTGCTTGCGACTGAACTACCCATCAGCCATGCATCCCCTGGTCACACACCAGAACACGGGATTCGGGGTAATTTTTATAGAGGTTTTCTTCCTCGCGGTCCGGGCGGTTAAGCCAAGACCCACGGTCCCAGTCGAGTCAGAGACTTGACCTAACTCGACAGCCTAGTGGGATTACGTTGTAGCGGCGAGGGCAACACAAGACTAGCTCCTGTGTTACCCGCTCGGAGGCAGTGTGAGTGCACACCGAGCTCGCCTACTCGCACTCCAATACGCCTTCTGCTAGTGCAGAGGGACGCCTGGAATGCCCATCGCGGCAGTCTGGAATCGACTCCGTCTGGTATCCCGTTTAGTCTGGAGTCTCCCTCTGGGCCAATCCGGCATGAGTGGCTCTACCGGCGCAGCCCCAGAGATCATCGACCCACGCAAGCCCCCACACGACGACAACGTAGGGATACAGTTGTGGGGGCCGCTCGCGAAACCAAGGCCGAAGGTCGCCTCGGCACCGACCCCTCTTCCAGTGGTGGGGGGGTCGCGTGTTCTACGCGGCGGCCGCAAAGACGTCATCGCCCGCTCCTTCGGCTGCTCAAAGGCCTCAGAATGTGGCCAAGGTTCCGGCCAAGGTGGCTGCGCCAAAGTCGGTGAAAAAGGCTGGAGCGGAGTTTCCTCTGCTCCCCACTCCAACATCCCAGCCGGGCCTCTCCCCATCTGCCCCCTCTAATGAGGGTTGGCAGGTAGTAGGGGGGGCCAAAAAGTCCAAGAAGGCCCGAAAGCGGGCCAGAAAGGCTGCCCAAAAAGCAGCCGCTGGCCCACAGTCGCCACCGGTGGCAAAGACCACCCTGAGGAAGCCGCGAAAACTGCAGCCGCCTAAGACCGCGGCTGTGGTAGTAACGGTGTCACCGGATGCGGCAAGCGGCGGACTGTCCTACGCGTCCGTCTTTAAGACGGCCCGGGACAGTCTCGCCACTGATTTCACGTCGGCAGGGGTCCGATTGCGCCTCGCCCAAACGGGAGCTCGAATCCTCGAGTTCCCCGGGGCCGAAGGCGCAAAGACAGCGGACGAATTTGCCGAGAAGCTGCGGGGCGTCTTTGCAGCCCAGAGTGGTATAAAGATCTCCAGGCCCACGAAGTGCGCGGAACTGCGCATCTCGGACCTGGACTATTCCGTGACGGTGGAGGATGTCCGCGTTGCAGTTCAGGAGAAGACGAGCTGCAGCGCGGACAACATCAGAGTCGGCACCATCCGCCCCGGTCCAGGAGGGCTCGGCTCCGTGTGGGTGAGCTGTCCCCTAGCGTCGGCCAAAATCTTGGCCGATGCCGGCAGGGTCCTCATCGGGTTCGTGAGCGCCAGGATAACAGTCCTGACGGCGAGACCGATGAGGTGCTTTAAGTGCCTTGTTGCGGGACACACTCGCACGAAGTGTCAGAGCTGCTTCGACTGCAACGGATTATGTTTCCGTTGCGGTCAACCGGGGCACAAGGCGGCGGAGTACTCTGCGGCCCCTCACTGCCCTGTGTGTGCGGCGGGCAATAAGCCTGCCAATCACCAGATGGGCAAGGGGGGCTACAGGCCTCCCCGCGCTTCTCGGCAGACGTCGGCGGCTAGCCAAGCGACCCTGGCTGCCCCCGACGCCGTCCGTCCGTCGACATCGACGCCCATGGAGGAGGCTGTAGAGACGATCCAGTAATGGACCACGTCTCCAGCCTCCTGGTCCAGACGAACCTCAACCACTGCGCCGCGGCGCAGGATCTCTTCCTGCAAACCATGGCGCANATGTGTGGGACTCCGGACTGACACCAGCCAGACTACCCACTAAACCACCACGGTGTGCCACTCTGCGCCTGAGACGGGAGGGGTCCGGGAACCGCTTTCTTACGCCATCCGGACCCCTCCCAGATACCGTAAGAACATACCCCAACCCCTCCCCGACCTCCCAAAGGCAGGCAACGCACTTGTGACGCCTCTGGTGTTGCGGGTGTCCACGGACGGCAGTAATAACTTACCATAAGGTGATACGAAAAAAAAACATGCGATATGATCTAATTATTACTTTATGCTTATAATAAAACAAAAATACTAACCTACTCTAGATAGATATAAATAAAAATATTTTTCATAAATTGGCTAATAATAATAATAAACCAAGTCGTGTGAATAATGCGGATAAAATTTGAAGATATATTTTAATATTAATGAAAACAGAAGAGTGCGTCTCCGGTTTATATAAGAAGCTCCAAAATATCTAGAGCTGATATTTACTTGACACCCAAAAAGTTTAGAGTATTTTTTCATTGGGACGTCTAATTTCATTCTAGGTTCATAAAATGAAAAAAGTACTCAATATAATTATTGCCTAGTTCGTTTTTGTTTGTAATCCTGCAATAAACATTCATATTCTCTTCTCTTTTGTTTTATTTACAGAACAATAATGTAATTTATTATTCTTAAGTTATTTTACTATTTAATAAAGCAATAAACCATGTTTCAAAAGAAAAGAATATCAAACAAACAACAAAATGGTTATCATAACTTCAATTCAGAACAATCACCATAATTACACGTGATCACGAGCGTGGCACAGTGTAAAATCATGAAACATAAATAAAATTATACTTAACAATATTATACTTTTGCACCACTTTCAAACAGATTTACAGATGGAAAAATCGTCCTGAGCTTTTTATCACAAATGTAATTAAAAATCGCGCCGTCCCGGTCACGTACTTGAGAAACGTGACAAGAACGTTATCATCTCTGGATCAGTGCTACCAACAGATGGATTTAGACGGATTTATATCTTACAAACTGAATAAATGAGCAAACTGTAAATAAGATTTGTTATAAATAGATTTGTTGAGTGAGTTGCGAATATTGGGACAGACATTAAATAGAATTTTCTATTAGAATCCAAATATTAACAGCTATATATATATTTTTAAAAGATTAAAAAATCTGTATCATTTTATTTAGTATTACCGATGGTGTAGCGGTTTAAGCGGTCATTACGACGCTTTGTACTAAACCAATTGTTGTATTCAAATCCTACACGGGAAAACACTTAGTGTGATCCAAAAAATGTTGTTCCAAACCTTAGTGTTCTTCGTATCCTTAGTATATGTTCGTAACGCGTGAGTTGTCTTTAAAAAGAGAAGTAATCAAACGGGTTACCTTAACATTAATGACTATGCCATCGACAACCGTAAACACCTGCTGCGTACAAACCTCTATGTTCCCTACTCCCTTGTTTTTTTACGTTTGGATACCCCCTCGGGCCTTCATCCCACCGGCGGGGCGGTGTGTCGGAATCGAACCGACTAAAACCACACGGTGTGCCACTCTGCGCCTAAGATGGGTGAAATCCGGGAACCGCTTTCTCACGCCATCCGGATCCCTCCCAGCTTGCCCGCACTGAAGCGGGCACTGTCTGATAGTAAAAACTCTCAATTTAGGCGACGTACGGCACACGCGTAACGTCGACCCCTCGCGGCTGGCCTGTGAAGCGGATGGGGGGAAAACCCTTCCCACCCATCCGCGGCCACACTCGGGGCGGCATGCGGCGCTGATAGGCGCGCCTCCGCCGCTCGGTTCGCCGGCGGCGGATCGGGTCCGAGTGGAGATCGTCCTCCCAAACCTTCTCCGCCGCCTCCTTCTGTGAGATGACTTCCTCGCAGAAGGTCGCGACCACGGTAAAACTGCTCTCGCCGCCGGCTATGGAGCGTACGACGGCCGGCAGCGAGAGATCTCCTCCGATGACTGCAGTGAGGGGTCCGCTGGTCCCTGACTGGGGGTGTGCTTGCGACTGAACTTCCCATCAGCCATGCATCCCCTGGTCACACACCAGAACACGGGATTCGGGGTAATTTTTATAGAAGTTTTCTTCCTCGCGGTCCGGGCGGTTAAGCCAAGACCCACGGTCCCAGTCGAGTCAGAGACTTGACCTAACTCGACAACCTAGTGGGATTACGTTGTAGCGCTTGGAGGCAGTGTGAGTGCACACCGAGCTCGCCTACTCGCACTTCCAATAAGCCCTCTGCTAGAGCGGAAGGACGTTTGGAGTGCCCTTCGCGGCAGTCAAAATTCGACTCCGTCTTGTATCCCTTTTCGTCTGGAGCCTCTCTCTGGGCCAATCCGGCATGAGTGGCTCTACCGGCGCAGCCCCAGAGATCATCGACCCACGCAAGCCCCCGCACGACGACAACGTAGGGATACAGTTGTGGGGGTATTCTCTACTCCCAAGGAATGAAATTTTGAGGTCCTACAATCTCATATACTCGCTAAAGCAACGAGAAAAGTGATAACATCAGCTTTCTGCCATTTCATCTATCACTCAGGTCAAGTGATTTGTATTTTAGGGATGTACCAATGGGTCGGCTATACTCACTGCTAAAATTTGTTTATTCTGTCTCTTGTTTTTTTTAGACGACAAAAAACCAGTAAAATCTTTTAAGAACTCAATAGCGTAGTTGTTTTTGGGATAAGTATTATTATTTAGTTTAAAGTTATTGAACCGAATCAGCCGTCAAATAATTATAACAAAACAATACACAACACAAAAGTCTTTAGACATATTTGGTTACTAAAACTCTGGGTAGATCTTTAAGAAATAACTATTCTGTCTAACCAATGTGTTGTCAGGTACTTTTAGTTACCACTTGAATAAAAGCATCATATATCCCTAACAGTAGCTAAAATATCAGTTCACCTTTTAATTATGTATTTGCGGTTCCCCACAATTATACCACATTCAGTTTTAATTATAATATGTTTCACATGCTAAGAAATAATTTGCTGATGTTTTGTTAGTTCGCAAATTGTACCCCATATGCAATATTTGTACCTTCCTATTTAGTAAAGTAAGTACCGGTTAAAATTGATGTCGGTTTGTTATTCATCATTATCGTATATTATTTTTACAACTTTATTAATATGAATGGTGTTTCGCACCGTCGTGATCTATAAAAATGCTAATTATGCTATGTCCTATTCATATAACTTACGCTTTATGAATTATTAATTCACTACAACAGTCGTAATTGTTTATTTATATATTTTTTTAGTTCTATTCCAAATAGATAGGCTTTATCGATTGATTGTCTTTAAGTCTATCTTTATCAATTTTCTGTTAACTTTACCAGCACTTTTTATCTGGTGACTTGGAACTCGGATTATAACAATTTTCAAAATTTACTGAAAATATACTTTCCTGTTCTAAGTAAATAATAAAGTTGTTCAGACGTTTAACATACAACGCCATCGCATTCGAATACAGGAATATTCTATCGTATGTGAGTGTAGTACTGACCCAATTGGAAAAGTAGGTCCCACTTTTAAGTTTGGCTGCAGATTAGCACTCTACAGTTTAATTTCAACTTACCTTCTGAGAAGTTCACTTAAAACGAAATTTAAAATGAAGTCCTACAAAGAACTCTCGTTAAAATGGTAACCTAAATATATGTCAACTTCATTCATTTAGGTGACAAACTTATCTTTTTAAAACCACGTTCACTCGACTTTTCTCTCTGTACGTCTGAAGAGCTTTTCGTAATTAAAGTAAGATGTCTGTCGTCTCATGTGGAGCACTTCCCTGGTGTAGAGGCGGGATTCATCTCACCAAACGAGATTAATTACTGTTTTGAATGCACTCATAGCAGCTGTGCGGATAAAAGGGCTCTAAAATTGTTAAAATGATACCTCTAATGAATTTATTTTATGATATGACATACCTAAATAAAATTTATGCATTCTTCTTTTGAATACTGTAATTAACAAAATTATTAATTTATGTAAACTAGGCAAAACAAAATAAGGGCCAGCACGTTTTTACAGTATTCTTATGAATTCTTGAGGTTCCAGAGTTGATTAATGATTAGATTGGATGAATTAATTAATTTTCATTATGAACAGCATAAAAAATGATGGAAACAAAATAAAAAAAACACCACTTTTTCAAAAAAAAATATTTTTGAAAAAGTGACGGCGAGAAAAAAATAAGTAAAAAATATACAAAAAGTGTTCGTTGATTTGGGGATTTCCTCAATATATGGTGTCTCCTCCTCGTTTTCTGATGCACTCTTGAAGCCTGGAAGGTACACTCTCTACCACGTGTACTACCGTTTCTTGAGGAATTTGTTCCCAGCTTGTTTTCAGAACGTTTAATAACTGTCTTTTATTGTGCACGGGTTGGTTTGTGCTTCGGACACTGCGTTTTAGTAAATCCACTATGTTTAATGAGATCCGGACTGTTTGCAGGCCATGGCAGTACCTGAATACCAGCCTCTTCTAGGGCTTCTCTGGTAGCCCTAGCTGTATGTGCGCGATCATTATCGTGCATCAGATGAAAACTTGCTCCAAGTCTCTGTGCACAAGGGAACACCTAGGGTCTGATGACCTCCTTGATATAACGTTGAGCTGTAATTGTGCCTTCGTCGAGAATTGCCGAAAGAAATTCCTCCCCACATCATAACATTGGGGACCCCAAAACTGTCACTTTTAGGGATACAATCATCCGAAAATTACTCACCTTCACGTATCCAAGCCTTAATGCGGCGGTCATCACTAAAAAAATTAACTTTGCACTCATCCGTAAACAATACTGTGCTCCAATAACTCATAACCCATGCCAGATACTACCTTGCGATCGATAATCGGTTTGCACGATGAACAATTGTTAATGGTATCCTTACGTCTCCTGGGGAACTGCTGGTCCTCGTGTCTGATAATTTGATCACTAGCACGTGTACCCGTCGCCTGCCACAAACGGTTTTGTAAGGAACGGGCGGTGATGCAGCGTTCTCTGCGCGCAGTCAAGCGCACGTAACGGTCCTCCTGTGCGGTATTCGCTCGGACTCTGCCAGAACTTCGTCTTCTAGTTAGTCTTTTAGTCTCTTGAAATCAATTCCAAGCATTCTGGATCGCTCGAGGGGAAAAACTCAGCTCTAACGCCACAGATCGCTGCGGAAGGCCTTCTTGAAGCAATAATATAAAATTTGCTAAATAATAAGTAAAACAAATTGACATTAACAACGTTACTGAACGTCGCTTGAAGTTGAATAACGTTCGATGTTAGTTGTTTTAATATTAAAACCTTCAATATGAAAATAACACAAAATCCACAAAGTAGCAGACAACAGACAGAAAAATAATGTTCAAGGATAATGTGTACTCAACAAATACTCTGACTACTACAAAAGACATAGCACCTGTCATTTTAAATTAATTCTCTTTTATAGTATTACTCTAACACAATATAATGAAACAGCAACAGTGCTATAATGGCGCCTGTTATTCGCCTAAAATTGCTTACAAAAGAGAAATTACTACGAAAGGCATAGGCGGCGTCTGCTAAAAATAAGGTGCACTATTTTCGTAAATTGCCTGTCGGCTATGCATCACTGGAACCTCCTACCTAAACTAGCAATAAAATTAGGCTTACAGATGGACCAAGTCATAAGCCAGAGTAGTAAATGAATAAAAATGAAACTCATGAAATCTGAAAGTAGATGAAAGGCTACGAAAAAAAACTCATAAAAAAGTACGTGTATTATAAGATTGACTTATAAAGTGAGCGGTAGCCAGTTAAAAAATCTGTGTGACATAAGAAAGATGTAGTGATAAGAAACGAGGAAGGGATGTTGTCAAAATAATTGAAAAGCAATTAACTAAACAACCCTGTGAACCTGACCTGTGACCAGGATCATACAAAATAGTATTTTATCACATCTACAGGATTGAAGTGTGAGTTTTACTAATTCGAATAGCTTCATAAAGTATTGCGAAAATGTAATTGCATTGCCGAATTCAAAGTAATTAATTAAGGAAGAAATACTATTTCATTCTACTTTTATATCTGAAAATATCCTTATAGTTTTATGTATATACCTTTATTTTAAAATTTTCGTAGCATCTCGTGCTTCGGACCTCCCCCTATTGGTCAGGGAGCCGCATGCAGCTTAGACATACGCTCCGACATTACGCTACCACTGCAAGCTTATTTACATAACTTGTATAAAATACTGCCTTTGGTCATGTACCGCATCTAATGCCCGTAATTGAACAAATAAAGAACCAGTTCTTGACTTTAAGTGCTTTTAACTGCTATTTATATAGGTGGAGCAAGGCAAACGTTGCTTCAACGCAAAGGACTCAAACGCAAACGTTGGAAAGCCATCGTTCTTTAGTTATTTTTTACTAAATGATTATAAGAGCTTTAAAACCTAACGCTGAATACTGGAAACCTATCTAAAACTTGGCACGAACATAAACCACCAGGTGGCACGGCTGCTCATTCTAGAATGTTATAAATCGCACAAAGAGAACAGAAAATTATATATTGATTTGAGTAATGAATGAAATAACTTAAACTAAATTTCTCAGTATTCATTTTATCGAGCGCGTAATATTACTATTTAATTTATATAATTTTAGCTGTGAAATACCACATACTACTCAGATTGAAATACCAGAACTAACAAACGACTCTAATTTTAATTCAAAGAAAACCGTGCGCAAGTTATTAACGATCCTCAACCATTGGTAATCCTTCCTTCAGCTTGCTCAAATAATGTTCTTTCACAAAACCATTTCACATTTCCAGCACTATAATCTTTATGACAAGGTATTAAGGATGAAAATCAAAGTTTTGACAATGAATTTGAATTCGCGAGAATTTTAGTACCACCACCGTTTACATATGTCTTGGCGAATTGACATCGTAAAAAGCCTACAGCGGGTACAGCACGGATTCATAATAAACCCTTGAATATATACAGAATTCGAATGAAGATGGCTCCTGCACGTTTTATGTCTATCAAAGGACTGGATTTTAACAGCTATAAAAGGAAAATGTATGAAATATGCATTACTTTGGTAAAGAAAAGTTGTAAATGTTGAGTGAAGTGGATTTTAATAACTTTGTTAAAGGAATGAAACATTTCAAAACCATTAATTGAGATTAAAATGTTCAAAAACAGTTTTATAGTATCCAATAAAGTTGTAACAAGTCAAGTTGAACATCATCCAATATTTAGATTGGTTAACATCGTGATTGCAACCAAAGTCAACACCGTCACAACGAAGAGACCATTAGTAAAGTTTGTTTAGGTTGAAGTACCCTTGCAACAACCCAGCCGGGTCCCTCCCCATCTGCCCCCTCAAATGAGGGTTGGCAAGTAGTAGGGGAGGGCAAAAAGTCGAAGAAGGCCCGGAAGCGGGCCAGAAAGGCTGCCCGAAAGGCAGCCGCTGGCCCGCAGTCGCCACCGGTGGCAAGGACCACCCTGAGGAAGCCGCGGAAACTGCAGCCGCCTAAGACCGCGGCTGTGGTGGTCACGGTGTCACCGGAGGCGGCAAGCGGCGGACTGTCCTATGCGGCCGTCTTTAAGACGGCCCGGGACAGTCTCGCCGCTGATTTCGGGTCGGCAGGGGTCCGCCTGCGCCTCGCCCAAACGGGAGCTCGAGTCCTCGAGTTCCCCGGGGCTGAAGGCGCAAAGACGGCGGACGAATTTGCCGAGAAGCTGCGAGGCGTCTTCGCAGCTACGGNCCTTGCAACAAAAGGACCACTCTGAATTTTTAAGATATCCTTCGTGGTCATTAGTAATTGGTCCATAACTTAACCATCTTAAAGCAGTTTTGACAGGTCCTAATAGAGATAATACCACGTATAACTTGCAGACTAATTTACTTCGGTCGTGTAAATATAGGGAATACTACGGACCTAATGGTGTTTGTAGCTGCCGTAACTGACGTCTCATCACCATTAATTCAATATACAGTTATATTCGCAAATGGTGTAACAACGCAGAAACTGCTATTTTCTTTATCCCGGAATATCCAAATGGAAGGCAATTATCTTAAGGCCTCAGAAAAAACTATTGTTAATTAAGCGTGAAGCCTGTCGCTTAAAAAAATAAATTACTTGAGCACGATTCTGCCAAGCAACTGGCAAAACTTATGTGTTGACCTTTATGTATCTACATGGGACCACTTTGTTCACACACTTCATTCCTACACTAGAAAACTGTTATGCAAATATGTTAAGTTCACCGTACAAACAAAACCAAGTTAACTCGATTTTCTTTTGGTTCTAACACAAAACGACTGCGAGGTAACGTAATTTAGCTTAGGTAAGACTATCTTGAAAGACGTGTCTAATAAAAGCTGGTAAATGTGAAAGAATAAACGTTAGGTTCTTAAAATAAAACTTCAATACCAGTGTTTTACTAAAGAGAGTATATAATAATAAGCATTTATCGTTGGAATTCACACAGCGTTCAGTTTATTTTGTTAGCTAAAACTAAAGGCACATACAACAGGATTTTTTTTATTCGACAGTTAATTTAGATGTTTATTTTCCGATGCGCCTGATGGACTTGAGTGATCAAAAGGAAGATAATAATAAAACACTTTTCCAAAAGAAATTATTTATCCTTCTTTTAAATGTTTGAGTACTACAGTTGTTTGACTAGTAACATAATGAGAGTAAATCTAAATTAAAACAAGCTACAGCAGATATTCAAAACGTAATATCCTTTTTAGTTTAGTTACTAAAACTGATAAAATAACACCTCATAGGACCGCAACGTGATTCATCTATTTATTTGTCCGTTATATTTTACTCTATAGAGTATAAACGTGAAATGAAATAAATACTAGGAACAATTTATATCAATGTAATAAATACGGCCATTTAAGATCAATCAACACCTTTTGGGTTCCTAGTAAAAGTAATAAAAAAACAAAAGTCGATTAATTAAATGATATTTTTGTTATAGTTCACCACCAACATTGAACGACTTTAGACACTTAAAATATTCAAGTTTTTCTTTTAGGCAAAATGGTTGCTTTTCCACCATTTTTTGCGGCCTCATAAATTTTTTAATCGACAGCGTTGGTAACGGCCAAAAATAAATCAAGCCCTTGTATTGTAAATCACTCTATTTGACATAATTCTGAACAAATCGAAAAAGAATTAGGCCAGGTTTGTACAGTAAATTTACTTCATGACCTATTTTCAAATTGAAATAGAAAGGAAACTGAGAGGTCTCTTTCAGTTAGTGTAAATTAAGAGCTGACTGTTAACTTCATTTAAATACCTTCAAACAAGTATAACAAGGTACTATCAGAATCTTAACATAAGCATTTCATAAAATTTGCAATTGGTCGATATCATTTCTGTTTGTAACGATGAGAACTCTCCCGGGTTTTAGATTAGATACTAGTGGAATCATTAATATTTACGCATGAATAACATTACTCCAAACAGTTGTTTTTATTTTTTAATGTCTTATTTGGAAGTTCGAGATAAAATATTAAGAACCTAGTTAAAACTTCATGCCTGAAGTAATACTTGTATAATAATTCCTTAGAATATTTTTTTTAAACTTGCGTTGATACTTAAGTGCACCGAAAATACATACTTTAACATCATTTAGAGCAAACAACCTGAATTACTAAGCAAAGCAAAAGCCATACAAAAAGTTCTAGCGTTACCTCTGAGGATAATGGGATGGATGTCTATTTCTTCTCTTTCCGATTAGTAACCTTTGATTAAAAAGACTTATGAAAGATAACGCAAAGGTTCCATGTATTATATTCTACTTTCTATGTAATTCTTTTATGTATGCGAGTCCAATATTTGAATAATCAATTCATGTCGTTAGCACATAAATATTTACTAAGGACAAGTATTCAGTATCCTTTCAGATCACAATGGATATTTTGACGACAAAAACTGACATTGTATGGAAGCCTAAACAAATGGCCGTTGACGTAGAATATTACAGTATTATTTAATTTCATGATCGTCTTATCGCGTTAGTTCAGACGGGTTGGCTTTTGTTCCTGCGCGTAATGAAAGTAAATGTTCATTAAAATACTATTAAATGTGGACCCCGTTTTAAATAAGTTTTTGTTAGGTTTTTACTTTCATTCAATTTATGAAATGATACTTGTTTTTGTATGTAAATAATTTACAGATATTTTTACACGTCAGACTCAAAAGCTAGAAAGCGCTGGCACATCTTAAGACTTTCTTTGGCAGGAACCACAAAGGTAATTGTTTTAAGTCCTTCAACCCTTTTTCTTGTACGGAAATCCCCTCGGATACCAACGAGTAGTGGTTATGTCGGACTCGAACCGAATAAAAACCGCACACCATCTCGGATACTAGAAGCCAGGGAACCAGGTGTACCCTAAGAAGGAAATCCCTAGAACCCCGAGGAGGCCCCCTCCTGTGTAGGAACCCTCACGTTCCTATTTTATACAGAAAAGGGCGCGAGCACTTTTTAGGGCTCGCGCTGCCACTCTGGACTGCTTCTACTAGGGTAATAGGTAGCCTCACCTGTCACCCTCAGGCTTGCGCTAATGGAGGACGGAAATCATTTAGTGATCTCCGGTGCCTGAGTCGTCTGCGATGCCTGGCCCGTTCCTGGGCCTGGCAGACAGGGAGAGTTCTAAACCTCTCCCGGTCCCGCTCCGCCATCTCCTTCCCAAGCATAACTTGCTCGCAGAAAGAGATGGCAAAGTCCGTGAGTACTAAGTAAATAAAAAGTAAAACAATAAAACTATTCGAGTACAGTACGGTATCTGGGTTGGCGTTTTGAAATAAGGATCACAGTTTTGAGTCGGCCTATCCATACAGGCGGCATACAAGCCCGAGCCATCATGTTACCTAACCGGTAATAGTCAAGATTAACGCGCGACACTACCGCTATAAGGACATTTGGGTAGGCTGTGGAAACACTCTGAGCCACTAGAAAGATACTAAATATTAACTTATATTACAAGCCTACTGCCTCAGTGACGTAGCGGTAGCGTATGCGACTGATGTGCTTGAGGTCTCGGGTTCAATTCCCGGGTCGAACCAAATGTTTGTATGATTGCAAATATTTGTTTCGGAGTTTGGGTATTTTCTATGTGTAATAGTTTCTAATTAGTTTCTATGTATTTGCACAAAAATAGAATATATGTGTTTACATTACTTCGATAAGGATTACCAAGGATGATCAAAAAAATCTTACAAAATAAACTTATTTATTATTTAGATACCAAATTATTTATATTCTCTTTTAAGCCGGCGGCGAAAAAAGGAGTGCTATGTTTTTATAGTGTATGTAAGTCTGTATAGATAGACAGATAGAAAACTCTTTATTTGCACACTATAATATTACAGTTAGAAGAGAGTACATAAAATGTGAAACGGAGTGTACAAAGGGCGGCCTTATTGCCAAAAGCAATCTCTTCCAGGCAACCTTAGGATGCATCGAAATGTATAAGAGAGACAGTGGTAGTTATCGGTGCAATGAGTTTTGAATTATATATATATATATATATATACATCCACACATATACACACATACCCATGTAACGAATACTTAGATATACTAATACACATATATACCAAAATACATAACTAAAAAACGCATAAAAATAATAATAATAATAAATAAATAAATAAAAATATTCACAGCAAACCCTATTTAATGATCATCTTAATTAAGATGCATAAAGTTCATAAACCATTTTTTTAAATGCATTTATTGTTTGATTTTCACCGGCAGTGCATTCCACAAGCGTACAGCTTCAACAGTGAAAGACTGGTCGTAAAATTTTGTGGAATGCTGATGCATCTCCAGTCTCAAATCCTCAGATGACCTTAGACATTTTTTATATGTGTCATTAAGGAACTTGAATCGTTCTTTAAGGTAGAAGGGGACTCTGGGATTAAAAAAAATATTGTAGAGAAAAATAAGAATATGAGTATTCCGGCGAGAGCGAATTGGAAGCCACTTGAGCAATTGACGAAATTCAGAGACGTGATCATATTTACGTAAGCCAAATACGAATCGTATACAGAGATTTTGTAGTCGCTCAAGCTTATCAAGATGTGCTTCAGTGACATTCAGATAGCTGACATCGGCATAGTCGAGAATTGGCAGAAGTAGTGCTTGTGCAAGTGCAGCCCTAGTTATAATCGGAAGAAAATTGCGTAATCTTCGTAGAGACCGGGCAGAAGCAAATATCTTTCGACTGACCTCTTGTATCTGTGAACCCCAAGACAAGGTATTGTCTATGCAGATCCCTAAATTTTTGATATTTGTACTGATCTCAAGGGTGGTGCCATCAAATTGAATTTGAGGTAGTTGTGTCCAGTTAATTCTCGAGACCAGTCTAGAACAGCCAATAACACATACCTGTGTCTTAACAGGATTAACCTTGAGTCCATGATTATGACTCCATTGGCTAATGCGAGGCAGGTCAGTATTAATAGTGTTGAACGCCTCCAGTAAAGAGTCGATCGGCGCCTGAGTATATATTTGTAAATCGTCTGCATAAAGATGGTAGAAGGAACTTAATTGATCAGAGATTGAGTTTATAAAAACAGTGAAGAGTAAAGGAGATAGAACGCCACCCTGCGGTACACCAGTAGAAATACTGCACCAGGAGGACACCGAGTCTTCAATACAAATACGTTGCCGGCGACCTGACAGGTAACTATGAAACCAATCAATTGCCCGTAGAGATATGTTAAGAGATCATAGTATACCAAGCAGAATGTGAAAATCAACAGTATTAAAAGCATTACTAAAATCGAGCAAGGTGAGTACTGTAATCATTCCCCTATCCATGCCTAGTCTAATGCTATCCGTGATGTGTACTAGTGCAGAAGTGGTGCTGTGACCAGGACGAAAGCCGGATTAGAAGGGGTTCAGTAATGAATTTTTAGAAAGAAAGTAACTTAGTTGAGAGTGGATGAGCCGTTCGAGAACTTTAGACAGGAAAGGTAAAATAGATATGGGCCGATAGTCAGAAAATGAAGATGGTTTAGCTGTTTTAGGAAGAGGGATAAGTTGGGCATCTTTCCATGTCGACGGAAAAACACCGCTTTACAAGGAATGATTAAGGATATTGCATAGGATGAACAGGATTTCGTCAAGGATAGGAAGAATCATGTTTCGGCCAATGCTATCACTTCCTATTGCACTGAATGAAATTGCCAGAATGGTCTTCCTAACATCACAAGCGAACAATTGATCAAAGACGAAAGGTGAATAGTTGGGAGTTGGGGTAGAAGAATAATATTTAAGAGTGTTAGCTTTAGTATTATCATTAATATCAGAAAAGGTAGAGAAATGTTTATTGAGTAAGTCAATGTTGAAATTTTTAGGAATAGGCTCTTGATGAGACTTTCCGACTCCCAAAGTTCTCAGAAATTTCCAGACCTTTGCTGGATCTCCGTTTTCTACCGAAGACTGGATATGTTGGCGTTGTGCGTTTCAACACATCTTATTGCAGAGATTTCTCAGGAACACATATTTTTCTTGATTAGTTTCCGTTGGTTGACGCTTGTATTTACTTCTCGCTAAGCATTTTTTGGACATTATCCGTCGTATCTCTTCAGTAAGCCACGGAGCCGGCAAATGTTTAAGTTTGATTGATCGCAAGAGTGCATGTACATTATACAATTGTACTAAGTTTTATTAAGAAAAAGCATCAGCTGGAAACTGGCCATGGCTGATAACATGATCTGTAGAAGAGACAAGAATGAGGTCAAGAATAGAAGGAGTGCAGTTAGAAAAGTGATGAGTAGCATCAAGTGTTAAAAGTGATAAGTTATTACAGTCCACTACTCTGCGCAACGAAGAAGAGCGATGGTCATTTTTAATCAAACAAGTATTGAAATCACCCATTATTAATGAGCTATAAGAGCCTAGAGAGATATGTTTTCTAGTAAACTTTCAAAAGAGGAAAAATAGTTATAACGTAATGAGGGTCAATAATAAGCACCCAGCAAAATTTTAGAGTGATTAATGTCTAGTTCTAAGAACAGATGTTCACCTGCGCCTAGTGGTGGGGGTTGTGAGAACATACTTTCAATTGTGTATGGAAAGTGTTGTGTTGTTGCGGTCAAATACCAACACCACCGCCAACACCAGTCACACGATCATTCCTTATAAGATTAAAACCTGAAAGAGCATATGATGAGGACGGTAAGCAAGGTTTTAACCATGTCTCTGAGACCGAAATGGCGTGTATGTTTTTACAGTTAAAGGTAGCCAGCATATCAGGAAAATGAGCTGGAATACTCTGGGCATTTATATGGACTACATTAAAATTCCGCGGAGCATCAGAAAATTGGTACTGAAGATTCTCTTGGAGTGAGGGTATACTAACGTGACGTAGTATTAAGACAGTGTACTGAGTGAAAACTTTCGTCACTACTAATGTCAAAGTCAGACATTAGGATGCAGTTATGCAATATTATATAAACAAAATTAATATACCTATTAATATATAAATTAATAACAAGAACAATAGCTCACGAAGTAAATAAATATCTTGAGCAATATAAATTATCCACCTAGATCCACCCGCCAGTCGTGTATTTTACATTTATAACACTGAGAGATATTTAACTAATTACAAGAAAATTGAACTAATAAAAATAAGTAGAATTAGTAACAAAAAAAAATAGAAACAAGATAAGAACACAAAAACTAAAAGGAATGAGACTATTTTAAAAGTTTACAATTCAATGCTGCAAGTATCAGGGCAAACTTTTTGAGCAAAAAGACTAGGTTCCAAAACGTCGAAAAAGAATGCGAAACAAAAGTTGTTGTTGGTCTGGAACGCAATTTTGACAAATGACTTTAATTTGTTTATAAAACGAAATCTAACAAAAGGTAGTTCTATAATAATAATAAAGGAAAGTTACTTAATTTTTTTGCAGTGTTAGTAAAAGGATATATAAGAACTGGTTCTCATGTGACGTTCACCCGGATAGTATAAAATGTTAATGGCACATTAAAACACTACATGTAAACAAACCACAGACATACACTTATTTTTTTGTACCGGCAGCTGCTCTTCTCGGCTTCGCAGCTAGTGTTTTGGTTGCAGTTGGCTTATCTGCAACTACTGGCCTTATCGGTTCGAGATCAGCCACACAGGTGACACGGTAGCGTGACCCGTCAGGGCCCAGAACAAAGACATAACCCTCTTTCGTCCAACACTTGCTGATCCCGAATTCGTTGCGTGCTGCCATGAAAGCCGAGTGTCGCGACCGAGTCAGGAATTCAGAGAGGGTCACACCAGTGCCTTTAAGCCTAGTCTTAGACCCCCAAATACTGTCTCGTATAGCCACTTTCCTAAATTTTACCAGAATGGGTCTTGGTTTATCATCCGAAGATTGACGACCCATCCTGTGACATCGGCTTACATCCTCAGATGTGAAGGAATCCAGACCCAACTTACTTGCTACAACCTCCACCAGCACCTGGGAAGAGTTCTCATTCCTTTTTTCTGGGATGCCATGTACCAGAAGTATTTTGCGACGGCTGCGTGTCTCCATGTTATGCAACTCCCTCACAATTGCCTTCATCTGCTCTGGAAGGACTTTAGGGTGTCGAGGACAAGGGTCTTGAATATAGTGAAGTCCTCAGCGAGACCGGCCAGACTAGCAGCACTGGACGCTTTCTTCAAGAGATCTGCCTCAAAATTTGCCATCCTCTTCTCAAAACAGTCCTGTAGTTCTTGTAAACTGTTCATAGTGATGTTGTGATTTTCACTTGTGAGGTTTTTATACCTTAGTTATTATAATGGATATAACACTAAACTGGCAGGTATTTATTACTGTAGACTTATTATATTCATTAAATTTAAAAGAAAAAGTTATTTCTATTTTTATTTTAAATTATTTGAAAGAGCTTTTAAGCTATATGTTGTACTTTGGCACGACCTAAAGCCTTAACAGAATGTCGTATTTTTATGTGAGTGATGTCGATAGATTCGTCTCAGTCGTGAGAGTGATGCTGGATACAACTAAAATGTAAAAAAAATATATTTTCTTATCAGTTCTCCCTATGTTTTCAATTCCTCAATGAATTTAATAAAGATACCAGATGTTGACACGTTGGTTTATTTTTTTAAGTAATTTGTTACTTGTTTCTCTATCTGCCATATTTACTTTTATCCTGGCATGACTTTGATTACTTTATGTATGTGATCAATATAACATCGTTATAACTTATTTCTATGCTATAATTAAGCGATGTCTCCTTTAATGCTTTAATTACTGAGGTCGACATATAAATGTTGGGAATCTCATCCCTTAATGACTGCCCCACCTGGACCCGCTTGTAATTTATTCCATAAATTAATGAAACCTTGTATTTATGCCGTGGAGTACCGCATGCGACGAATTGTTCCTTTGGAAGTATTTAAAACTAACCTAATAAAAGTTCAGATTTAAGATTTAACTTCAATAGTTTCATTTTAATTTTTTGGATGATTTACTAATCTTTGCAGTCATAAAAAAAATTTTGACACATTCACGACCCGTACAAAACTAAAATTAAAGCTAAATTAAAGCAAACGGCCTGCATTTCTGATAGAAAAGTGCACTACCCGACATTTGCAATAGCAATGCATGGCATAGCAATAATGGGGGAAGATAAGCCATTTATTAGCGATTATCACTGGATATACATATACGAAGTACTTTGCTTCAAGTCACATCTGTTTGTCAATTTTACATTCATAGTGTAGATAACGAGGACGGAGAATTGCAAATAATGAATTATATTTAGAACGCCGGCTTAAAGAAATGAACTTAGGTTATATCAAAATATACAGATTAGTAAAAACTATTATTATCAAAAAATACAGATTAGCTGGCGTTCATTAAATAAAAGCTTTTACATGTAGCCTTAACGTAAAATGCTTAAAAAATTCTAAATGGTTTGATCGTTGAAAATAAATGTAAAGTTTTCTCATGATTTTTTTTATGAATTGCCTTTTGTTTTGAATATTTGTATAAACATATCCTTCCTTTATAAAATATACAATTAATGATACACACAAGCACTTATTATTATCCTCACGGAAACATTTGCCGCATAATAATTTATAGAAGCGGTCGGCAATTTTTCACACCGCTAGGTTTTGGTCCGGACTCTCCGGACTAATTTGACTTAAAGCCCTTTTATTCATTATTGTTTTGCGAATTACGTTTTAGGGTAAATGATCTTAGTTTAATTATCTTGTTTCGGTCTTTTGAATCGAAATGTTTTGTGACTACTTTTTTGTTTGTGGATTCCATGCATACTTACTTTCTTAACTATTGTATCTGGTATTTTATGACATCATCAACAACGTTTAACAGTTCACTGATTAAAATAGAAAAAAAGTTAAACTGAAACAAACCTATTATTTAATCGTGTGGAAACCGCTTTGGCTTGTCATCTCACCGGGATTTACGGTATGGTAGTGTGTCGGAATCGTGCCGGCTAAAACCACAAGGTGTACGTCTTTGATCCTAAGATTCTCTGTTCCGGGTCCCCCAGGTATCTGAGAACGACCTCCAGACTGCAATCTTTGGGTGCACTCTATATTTAGGCAACCTACGGCACATACGGATATCGCGACGTTGACTCATGAGCTGATGATTCAAAATGCTGTCTTGGTAAATGACGGTTCGCTCTTTTAAACAGTCTGCCACTTCAGGTACTCTGGCAATCTGTAAAACTCATACCAGTCCATTTAGCCAACGTGATACGCCAAAACCTCTTACCTAAGGAGAAGCCTATATTAAATTTTGTGTAAGAATTTATTGACCGAAAAGTTCTTAGTGAATTTGAACGCACACACACATTAAGATGACGGTATTCTTGTTTATTGATAAGTGTGAGATGCAGAAGAATGTCGATAGTGCAGGTCGCCATAGTGCAGGCCAACTTGTTGCATTGTGGCATTGTCTGTTTTCGCCACAATCATTGTGACTACTGCTCTTAGAATTCGCTCATTTCATCACACAGAGTAGAGTCACTTTGGCAACCTCGTACAGAAAAACGATAGTCCTAATGTAATTGAGATAGTCTGCCTCTCAACAGAATTAATATTTTACTTCTTAATCGGTATTATTTTGTACTCGATCTTGTTTAAATCTACAATTTTTGGTGACGTACAGAGTTAAATAATTTATTTATAAATTATCAAATTTTTATCTATTATAATCGGGAGCTAAAAAGGATTTTACATTATCCTAATTTCAACATTTTCAATTTCGTTTTGTTCAATTTCAAGTGGCGTTAGCATGGTTCTGATCCACTAGTCCCATGGTGTAGAATGAGATAATTGGCTCTTATTTCCAATAGTCCTATGAATGGGACAAATATAACCACTATCACCAAAAGTATAGAAGTAATAAAAGTTTGTTTTCAGAAGAAATTTTTATTTACATGAATGGGTAATACGAACAAGATATTCAGTATCTTTAGAGCTTATTCATGGTAATAGTTCTAGATACTGTTTTTCTTAAAACTCTGCTCCCGATATTCGGAGTCAACGAAACGTATAGTATTGTAGAATTTAGTAAAAATATTCTAATATTTATTTTCAAATCTTGCTTAACATTTTCTTATTTTAAACAAAAGCAGCCAGATATAAAAACTAAATGAAATCAAGGCCGACATAATAAAAATGAATACCACAAAGCTAATTAAAAAAAGCCATTTTATGTTTAATATGCTTGTTAATAAGCCTCCCGGCTGCCGGCTTTTCCACTTTACCCCTTTTTCATTATAGCATTTACATAATATAATAAAAAACTTTTAAATTTTAAATAATCTATTCTACAAACAACCTACAAGAGCTCTGTTTGCAATATTAAAAATAATTTCACATGTTATTTTTTCAAGCAAAATTTTTAATCAGGCCTTTATTAATACATCGTTTTCGTGTAATTATATTTATTGCTATGCAAATTTATAGAGATGGACACAATACTTTTAACAAGTAAAATTATTTAGAAAAACCTGAGTGCGTTAATATTTGTCATCTTTATTAAATTCAGTTTTTTAAGTAAAACATGTTAATTATATATATACATATACATGTATATATTGATACCACACACGATGTATTATGAAAAATTTTTTTCTTGACATTACTTTTTGACGACAAAAGCTCTTATTTTTTTTTATTTTGTTGTACCCAACGTCATTCTTACAACTAAGACGAATTTATTGACTCCACTCACATAGAAATACGACAAGCCGTTTATGCTGTAGAGAGTGCCAAAGAAATACTTTTACATACATACACTCGAAAAACATTATCAAACTTTTTTCGCAGTCGGGTAAAAAGATGGCTATAACAAATGGGTTGAGTACTGTGTATGTATGTAAAAGGACCCCTTTAAAAACACCAAAATTTGGCCAGGTGTGATGAAGTAGAAGAAAATTTAAGAGAAGCAATCTGTCTACCCGGCATTGCAATGAGTTTTGAGCTCATGCATATATATCTAAACAGATCACATTTGAAAAATAAATACGATGAAGTAGAGGGTTCTTGCCTGCTTTACATCTTGTAATTAAAATAGCAGCCTGAGTAATCGATATCTACTCCTAACAAACTATAAAAAAGTTTTGCTGTATGACGGTAGTTGAAAAATAAAACGAATATGAAAAAATCGTTGAAGATGGCGTTCCACATGTAATGTTGCTAACACTATGAGCGATATTAAATATATAAACAAATAAAATCATACTTACATAATTGGTTTGATTACAATTATCTCTGAATCTCTAATGAAATTTAGTACCAATTGTTTATACATTATATAAATAATTAATAAAAAATTAAAAGGCACAAAAACCACATTTAACCACATTTATATTTTTTCTTTATTCCTCATTAAAGTCAAACAGTAAATTTGTGTCAGCCCTATTTATGGTTATGTAATAAATATTTACGTGTCAACCGAAAATTAAAATTGATATTGGGGCTATATTAACCGTACTATTTACTGCGGTAATTTTACCCCGGTGATTAAGCTGAATTGTGGTTGTTTAATTCACTCGTGTTCGGGGTTTTCGGTCTTTGTTTGGGATTCTCGGAAGATAGAAGTGGAATAGGGCTGGCAACGGTGAACAATTAAAAAAATAACTAATATTTTATTCAAGCAATAAGTAGTATTATAATGCAGTTTAAATTTTAGCACCTATGTCTAAGTATACAGCAAAAAAAATATATTTAAAAAAAAATATCATCAGCCTAGCCAAGTCCACTGCTGGACATAGGGCTCTCCTATTGCACGCCACTTAGTTCGATCCTCGGCATGCAACTCCTGCTAGCCGTCTTACGCACATCATCACTCCCCCTGGGTTGTGAACGTACCACACTATGTTTGCCGAGACGCATTTTCCACTCAAAGACCCCTTCATCCCAATCAATTCTGCGGCTAATATATATTAAAAAATAAACGTATGTAGTAGTGTGACCTTGTAGAAAAACTCAACAATTGATTCGCACATGTTTATTAACCATTTTCTACATCGCATATACTTCGAATATGTAACGTAATAACACACATTTAGTTAAATAACAACGTCATTATTTCTACATTAGCTTAGCATTGTTAGATTACTAGTGAGATTCTTAGTAAGTATGATCACTTACCGGTTAATATTTAACTTACATAAAGTATATTCTGAGTTTGAATGTTTTACTATACATATTTATGAATATCAGTTATCTAGTATCCGTAATATAAGCTCTGCTTAGTTGGGTATTAGATGACGTTGTGTGTTAGATGTCCGAAATATTTGTTATTCATTTTATTAAATATTAGTTTGACTAGTACGACCACCACGATAAACCGGTGTGAAACAGTACTTGTGTACTGTCTTTTATCAAGTGGGTGAGGATATCGGGGCCCCCCCCCCCCCCTTCATGATCATGCAGTTGAAAAGTCCGGCAACGCACTTGTGACGCCTCTGGTGTTGTCATCAGGCGATACGTCTGCTCGTTTGCCACCTGTAACATAAAAAAAACGACTCTTGCGCTCCACAACGCTTTTCCCCACTCTTCGTTACTAGTAGGGTGCGAGCGTATTAAGTCAGTGTTGTCATAAAAGAAATAGAGAACATTTATTGTCAATGGCTTTCTACTTTACTTAACCTATTCGACAATCATAATTTATTTATACAAACTTTACCTGACTAACCTTACCTGACTTATTTGAATAATATAAGAATAGTGCAAGCTAATGGCAAATATAATGCTCATTTTTAAAAACTTAGTCTGAGGAGATTTGAATAATACGTTAAATACAAGAAAGATTTTTTTATCTCTACAAAAAGAATACTTGATGTAACAACACACTACAATACTTTTCGCGTGTGCTTTAATCAGACACAGTAAAATAGTTATAATACGAGTATACCAAAAAATAAAAATTAATATTGTTCATTGTGTAAGTTATCTCACTGTCATGTTTTTTATCTATACGTTAGTAGAATAAATTGAATTACGCAATTGTACTCAGATATCGAACAATTTGTATCGCTTAAAATCAATCATTTTATAGTTATGTGCTCCAATAATTTCATGATTATATTTTAGATAATGACATATAACTGCATGTAGATAATCATATTAAAATCTACCTCACGATCCAGTTGATCCAGTAGCAGCTTCGTGTAAGTCAACTGACAACACACCCTTATCACTCATTATGATGGGTACAAGCGATAAGGGAGAATATTTCGCATCAATCGACGTGTATACATTTATATATTTTTACTTGTCAAGGAATTAACGAGAGTTTTAAGTGTCGTTTAAACTCTTGGAGTTTCAAATTAATTGCTTAAGTCTTAAACAGAAGGTAATTATATCTTGTGACTTTTCTATATTGTACTTTGTTAAAACTTTGCTTCTATTTTATTTTGTAGATGTAAGACCTCCAAATAGTGCCATAAATCTTGTCGTTTGTTCCCTTTAATATTTTTGACCAGAATGAAAGCTGACACGAGGGCTGTGGTAGCTATTTGATCAAGACTGATCATTTCTAAGCTGCTCTAATTTAGAAATTTTTAGGATTCTTAATAGTACTCCAATTTTAGTATAACTAAGTATACTCTGCTAAGCTATTGTCATCATAAGTTACAGATGCTTGTAGTAAATAACATCATCTCATCAATCAAAAGCAATGTGATATTATGCAAAAATTATAATGAAATAATTGATTGACTAAAATATCAAGTGTATAATACTAAATATTGAAAGACTAGAGTTACATCAATAAAACTGGGCCAATACATCTATTCTATCGACTATTGTATGGCGGTTGTTTCTTGATAGCTCCGCTTTAGTGCACTCACAGTAAAATTTGTTATAACAAGAGGATAAGTCCTAAGATTCTTTTGAGTACCGACAATATCGAGAACATGAGGGTAATAAAAACAGAAGAAATAGTAGTATTACACTTTTTATTAGGGAAAGACTTCTTAGTTCTAAATCTTGGTCAGGGTGTCACATTTATTCAGGTGAGACAATATAATTTTTATAATATTAGTTGTAATCACCGTCTTGTTGTATTAGCAATAATTAAAACTAACTAAAAGTAAAACTGACGTAAAAATTAAATTGAAACCAATTTCAAGGTGTTCTAACTCGTGCTAAACGTTTGAACTCAGTCGGTGTAGTAATAATTGAGCTTATTGAGCTAATGCAAAGTAGCTAAATGATTTTATTTATTTTTTCATTTAAAGACCTATTCACCATTCGATGTTAAAGAAAACTGGACCTTAGTGCGGTTAGTTATAGTCCCATGTGGAAGTAAGTGTGTCCATGTTGAATACATGCTATGAACTATTGGTCTCAAAGAAATGATTACTATCAAGAAATCCAGATCTATGCAATTTTCTAACACCGGTTAAAATTCTTCTATTTCTATGTTTAAATAACTACTACAAGTAAGATTAGTAAATGGCATAATGACATTGATACTATTATTTAGGTGAAATTAAATACGATACAGTGACCGCTAGCTGCCACGTGCTTTGTGAAATCTCATATTTCAATTTTAAAATCAAACAACATTTTAAAACCAGAATCATAGTTTTCAACAAAAGGTTCGTAGGTGGAGCATCAGTAGCACGCCAATCCGATCACGTTTACAAATCGCTCGGTATGAGCTATGAGAGGAAATGACTGGCTCGATAGTATCCCCCCTCTCCTGGCTCGGATATTGGCTCGTCTGCAACTGGGCCGCCGGATAGAGCTGCAAGGAAACTGCCGCGATATGGAAATGAAGTTTCCATTATTTATATAAAATGCATTTCTGTATGTTATGGGCTTGTAATCTTATTTACAGGACCAATATGTATTGCGATGTGTAATCTGAATTTCCGTGGAAAATATTTACTGTAAAATACTTTATAAAATATGACTGAGCCCCGCGGTGTTACCCGCGTTTATTGTTGTAACCGCGTGCAACGCCGTAGGGCTGAGCTAGTCTATAAAAATAGCCTAAGTTACTCTTTTATTATCAACTATCCTCCGGTCTAGAGAATCGAATCAAGATCGAAAATCGAAGAAAGAATCGATCCAGCCGTTCAAGAGATTATCCGGAACAAACGGAAAACAAAATTGTTAAAATTGATTATTTACATACATGTGCATTTAGTAAAAAGCGTTTATTTTAATATCGTAAACAGACACTACATATTATTTATTTGTATAGATCAATACGTAAAAGCCTTTCATAGGATATATATATCAGACGTTGCCTGTGGTACCGGTTTATGAGGTACATTAAAATATTTGTTTATATTATGTAACAGTGCCTATATATATTTACGTATGTCGGTAACTTCTCAGCAAATTTATGAACTGATATTTTTATTAAAACTGTGCCTATACTTAGTATATAATACTGTAAGTTCATAATTACGTATGGCCTTAACCCTCTCCTGAGAGGAGACCCGAGCCCAGCAGTGGGACATTATGGGTTGTTGTTTGTTTTCATAATTATCAACAGTGTTAAGTAGTACACTGGTCATAAGAATATAATCGGAATTAGAAAGTGAGGAGATTAGAAAGGAACACATAATTACGATACAACACACAATTGAGTTATATTATTTTAGCGAGAAGACATATTTCACACACACACATCGAGAATCCTCAAGAAGTGAGTGAAGTTACCGAAAGACACCAAATGGCAGTAAAGGGCTGACAACAAATGGCAACGTATTTGTAACTTTTAGTAGTTTTAACTTCCAGACGACTATAGCAGTATGGAACTACGACAGTCGCCTATCATCAAGTGACCGATTTACTTATTTTTTATACCTAGTCAAAATTATTTAAATTAATTTATATATGACATTATTGAATAGAATTTAATGTACCCATAATTAATAGACTCAGAGCGAATGATTGTTTAGGTCTGATCGTAACAGTTTCACGGAAGAATTACCGGCCACGTTCTTCTCAAGCAAGAGAGACACTGTATGCGTTCGCCTTAACGCTGTACACAGTGACACGAACCATTTTACATAACGACTAAGTGCGAGCTTAGAAAACAAACTGCGAATTCAAAATACAAAATATAATTTGCTTGCCAGTTATTTAGTATATATTTTTAAACCAGTTCATTTCACTGTGTGTACAATATAATAATCACTTATAATTACATTTTTAGAATTCTCTTTGCCTGAAATTGTTGACGAATAAAATAAAAAGAGACTTCATTACACGCACAATTTTGAAACAGATTCATTTTGGCCTTAGATATCTGAATCCAGTAGCTGCCTCCTTTCCAGCGTGCGTCATCTACCTTCATAAATATAATGTCATTAATATTCATTAAACGCTGTCTGAGTCGAAACCCGAGGAGCGGCTGACACGACTCCTGATTATTGTTGCCTTCACCCCACTTGTTCCGTTTTAATCTCACATTAATCCATGGCGGGGATGAACCTGTCTTGGTGATTCTCTTTTACATTTTCCATTATGTATAGGAATGCGTCGAAAAATTAATTAAATATGTCTTGTTTTGATGAGATGTTTCTTTTTTGTGTATTTTCTAAGCATGAGCTTACCGAAATGTCTTTATGCTGCCTGATGAAAAGCATTAGCAGAATCCAAGAGTGGTAGTCACCATACTCATTGCGGATGCAGATAATGCAATGCGGTATGGTGACCTACACAATGGCAGCCTATTGAGATCTAAAAAAAACAAGTTTCATTTCGATTAGTCCTTTTTAGACACTTTTAAAACATTACATCAGTGACTCTAGTTTCGTGATCCCAAAATGTCATTCTAATGTAGAAGAACCGACAAGAAACTTTATAAATGCTTCTGCATCGTTTTCCTTGTCATTGTCAATTACTGTTAACGCTATTAGACTTCGTTAAAATCTTTAAATCATTTAAATTCAATGTAAATTATTTCATTATTAATTGTATTCGTCATGTATTCTTAGTATGGGTCAGAGTCATTCACAGTGAACCACAGTTCACATCTTGCCAAATCAGGTTCGCAATGAAATCAATCAGTCCTTACCTTCACGCCTGGTTTTTTCTCAAACTCTTTCCAATATTCTCCGCCTCGTTTGCCTTCAGCGATGACGTATTTACAATAGTTATTATAAAATTCAAATACTCGTTGATAAGAAAGTCTTTTTGACGGTTCGATTTTGAGTTGATGAATGAATCTCAAAGTCGGTTAGTAAAAAAAATATTTATCAATGTGAATTAATTCCATAAAAAGCGGCCCCAGAAATGTTACAAGCAATATCCATATACGTATGGCCTTAACCCTCTCCTGAGAGGAGACCCGAGCCCAGCAGTGGGACATTATGGGTTGTTGTTTTTTATATCCATATTGTTTTTACACTTTGCTAACACATTTTATCCCTTAAGGGGTGAATTTCTAATAATACCCCAAAACAGGTATTACGAGTATAGGAGGGGAACGGGGGAGGGGTTGAGATATAGGCCTCCGGTATCCTCACTCACTCAATGAAACACAACGCAAGCGCTGTTTCACACCGTTTTTCTGTGAGGCCGTGGTACCACTCCGGTGAAGCAGTCCCATTCATCCCGAAGCGTGGCGCTCCCACGGTAAATATATATAATATTTGCTATAATTGTAATACATAACTTCAGTGCAATCTATTCAATGGTTTGAGTTGTGCGTTGATAGATCAGTCTGTCATTAGCTTTGCCTTTTATATATATAGATAAACGTCAAGAATACACTCACTTTAACTACCTTTAACTGGTGACCCTGATAAACAAATAAAAACCCGAACAGTATATACATTAAACTTATTTAACTAATTATTTTTCTGCTGAAATCAATAAATAACTATTGAAAATAATTTATTATTAGCAAATATTAGCTGTTAATATGTCTCTGGTTCCCCTTTCAAGGATGCAGGTGTGAGTATATGTTAAGTCAAATAAAGATAAATTAAATAGATTAGGATAGCAGTTCAAAGCATATTAGTGTATAAAATATGGACTGATAAACAGGTATCACTACAGGTACAAAAGATTCTAAAAGTAATACCCAAAAAAAACAGTTGAATCTATTTACGAAACGTATTAAAGCAGATTAAGCCTCGATTCGTGTTAGTAACACCAAAAACGAATTTTGTTCATACATACAGACTTGCTGACCTAAATTACAATTGGAAAGGTAATATTGGAGGGTCTGATTAAAAAACAAAACCGATTTTTATCTATCCCGGTCTGTTTTTGAACAAAACTTTCTTAATTTATTAAGGCCGAGTTATACGGGCTGGATACGAAACGGATCAATAAAATAAATCGAAATCGATTAATACAATATTAGGCAGTCTTTATTGGACACGTTTAATAATTTACTTATTTATTTTATAACTGTTACCTATAGAATACAGAAAATTGGGAGCGTCGCTACAGTTATTTATACCACGTGTGTCGTAAGAGGTGACTGAGTAAGCGAAATATGCAAGAAAATATCACCGAGAAGAGCAGTAAACGAAGAGCAGGAAAGTAAAGTCTACACTAATTTGTGATACTGTAGAGCTAAGTCTCCGGCAGTAGATGGTTGAAGACTGATGATGATGACGATGATGCTGGTTATTAAATTATAATAATACAATAATATTTATGCAATTATAATTAATTAAATATATTAATTAATATTATGCAATACTTTATATTAAATACATAAATTATTTTCTAACAACTATTTATTTCAATAATTAAAGGTAAAACTCTTTTGACAAAATCAATTTAAAAACTTACATATGTACACGCTAAATCTATAAAAATTAAGGTTAGTCGTATAAAAAGAAATAAAGTAAATATAACTTTTATATATTATAGCAACTACTCTCAAATACACTTAAAACAGCAAACTCTGATTAAATCTGTTCGAAACCAAAGTTACTTACAAGCGAAACAAGACCAAATTCAAGTTAGTACTCAACTATTCCCCCACAGCAAACATCTTTAATGAATAATTCCCGTTCAAAAGTATTTACAGAAACGAGCTCAAGGGCAACAGACCATAACTACGTATTGTAACTATGTAGAAATTTTCCGGACTTTGGCGTCTACTAGCAAAAGTTCAGAACAAGTTTGACCATAATTGCGAATGGCCAGATACCGTCTTCATAATTAAGTAATTGAGTCGGTAGCCTCATATTTACCAAGTATTAGGAACACGCTAACATTATCGTCTTAATCATGTTCATCTGTATCCTACGAGTTTGGTATACGGATGGATATAACTTGTTTCAGTTTAATTAGAAAGCTTAGAACATATTTTGATGTTCTAATTCTGTATTGAGATGAATTTTGAAACTTTGGAATAACATGCATAATTGATAATTGATACCGTCAAAGATACTATATATATAACCATGTTTATTTTTATTTTTTTAAAACTCCCCCATTAGTAATTTAAATTCCTGTGTCGCGGGGATCTTTACAAACATACATGAAATGGACACAAAGTACACCCAGACTTAGAACAACAATTTATGGATCTCACAAAATGTTGTCCCATGTAGGATTTGAACCCACAACACTTGGCGCAGTAGGAACTGGTGTGGCGACCATTGGAAACACTAGACCAACCGTGTTGAGAAGTAACAGGTTAACTGTAATGCGTAGAGATAAAAAAAAATAGTTAAGAAAGTTTTAAGTATGGAAGTCGACGGGAATAAGAGTAGAGGACGACCAAAGTAAAAATGGATGAACTGCGTTAAAGAGTATATGGCCAGGAAGGGAGTAAGCAGTGCCTGCCTTATAGAGGCGGATGGAGGAAGAAAACTCATTGCAGCGACCCCAAATAAAGTATGGAAAAGGTTTGCGAGATGATGATGGTTAGGAAATAATTACAAGCAGTGTAAACCTTCATTATTTTATGTGACCGCTCGAAGGGAGTATCACTTGAAACCGATGTCAAGAATTTCCTTCGTAGCTTTGCGTCGAGTAAGTGAGGTCAATGGCAATATACATCTTTGTTGTAATAATATCACGGAAAACTGCAATCATCATCTGCAGGACGAACACGTCCCTGCTGAACTTGGGCTCCTAAAAGGCTTTCCATAACAACTGATCTGGTGCTGCCTTCAACTAACGGCTTTCCACGACCATCACCAGGTCTTCGCTCCATCGTATAGGGAGCTTACTACTCCGGAACTTTTTTGGTTGAAAACAACACGTTAGTTATATTTTTCATGAGGCAGAGCCTTTACAAACACATGAAATAGACACAAAGAACGCCTAGACTCAGAACAAGAACTCGGAGATCGAAAACAGTAATATAACCCACAATACTTAGCGCAGAAGGAAGCAGCGTGCTGAAAAACCACAAGCTATCCAGCACGTTCTGGCCCCATCTTGTATTTCAGCGATATTCTCCGCCTAGCGTCACTTAAGTTTAAAACTGTAAACTTTGTTTATTGGCCTCTCTTGGAGTCTAGATCGGATATAAATTGAATAGAATTTGTAATTCATGTCCTTGGAACTATACGCTCAACCACAATAACGATACGTGTGATTTCCATCCCCTCGTGGTCCCAGACAACGGACATAAAGTTAACAACTGCCATTATGGAGATATTGTTGATAACCTCCGAACTGTTTGATTAAGATAATAGAACATCAGTTTGGTTATGTGAGGGCCAAAGCAAGTTATCTTAACAAGAGTAATAAAAGTTATAATAAAATTAATCCAATTTACTAGTAGTGGTTGCCTAGTGGTCGAAATTCAAACCTACTTAATAAAATTTTTTTTTTAGCTATTTGCAGTCATCCACCACATAAACTTTAACTATATCAATTTCGTAAAAAGGCTTCACATATTAATATATAGATTATAGATAAAACTTTGTTTAGAGGCATGTATTCAAATTATATTATACTCACCAAAACAATATTTATATACGCATAGTAATTTTGCTGTTATATTGTGTGTATGTACCACACATTCCAAAGCTACATAATATATGTGTAGAACAATAAGAAAATGTTTAGTAAACTATGACCTCACCACGTAAAACTTTTGATGACATTATAAAGCCTATTTACCCAGGCCACTAATACAAACCTAGAGAAACCTCAGTCATTGAAATCGATTCTGTATTTTTTGTGGTATAGGGGCAGATGAGCAGACAGATCGCCTGACGGTAAGCGATTACCCCCGCCCATGGACACTCGTAACAAAAAAGGTGTCACAAGTGCGTGGCCAGCCTTTTAAAAACGCTCTTTTCTTGAAAGTCTGAAGGTCGTATTTGGCCAAGAATATCGCAGGCGACAGCTCATTGCATATTTTTGTTGAGCGAGGCAGAAAGTTTCTAGAAAAAGTTTTGTATTACCAATAATCTAGATAACCACCGTGATGAAACGTACAGACATACATAGACTGTCAAAGCTATTACCCATCCTTTTGGTTTCTTCACAGTCTGTTTAAAAATCTTACTTTGACAGGCTAGCATTACCTGGAAATAAGATATCAATCAAAATCAAGCCATGGCTGCACCGCAGAAAGCATATTAGTATTACTACCTGATTTAGTATTACTACCTGACCCGCCGAAGTTCGTACAGTCATATTGATAGTCGGGAAAATTTCTGAATTACCGAAAGAAATATTTTAGTAAGCCCGTGCTAACTTCTCATAGTGTCGCAGTGTTCCCATACTATTAAATCGACTAAGAAAATATAACACCTCCGGTTTCCTTTTACTTTTTTCTAAACAAAATGTGCTTATCTTGGCTATAACAAACACATCAAAAGATGAATTATTCAATTTGGTGCTATCACTCAAAAGTTATGCGCGTACATATATTTTTTGGATTCATTTTCATTTATGTAGATTAATTACTATTAGTTATAATATGCATCACTCAATTTCATAACAGTTATGTAATGCTACTGTTGTATAATAAAGGGTATTAAAACACATTCGCCTGGTATGATAGATAAGACTTTATCTACTTCCACGATATGAATCCTCTATGAATAAATACGAAGTCGTCGTACGAAGAGTCGAAAAAATGGCGCCATACGACATGAATTCGAATAATAATTCTTTTTTTAAATACGGCGCTGTATTAGTGAGAGGCGCGCGCATGACTCGAATGTTCTTTTTTTGAAAAAGGTGTTGTATTGTGACATTTAGTAGAACACTATAACACTCAAGTTAGCTTTTTCAGAAACTTTTATTGAGGATTTATAGCATGGATGTAGATAAAATTATTAAAAATCATCTCGTTAAAAAATCTATTAGACAAAACGAACTTTTAATATTTAAAACTGAAAAAAGACAAATTTACTGTAGGGCAAATTAATTGACTCGTACATATTTAAAGCAAAGGGTCACTTCACTTTAAAGTACCTTGTTAATTACTCCGATTAAGTTCGTAAAACTTATGTACTACATTATTACTAACTATAAAAAGCGAATGGAAAATGTTTCATAAATTAGTAAACCTTTTACAGGATTAAAGTATTCTGGATATGGAACGATTTTTAGTAATAAGTGTTAGTTCAGTGGTTATAAATTATTTTGGTTTATATTGTTTTTATGGAATGGAGGGCAAACGAGCGAGGTTCTGTAGTTTTTATGGTAAAGTGGCAGATCAGCAGACGCCTGATGGTAAGTAATTACCCCCGCAATGGACACCCGCTACACCAGTGGCGTCACAAGCACGTTGGAACGGGATGGGGGAAGATGTTGGGGAATGTGAATCCAGTATCCTCACTCACACTCACAATGCTGTTTCACACCGATTTTCTGTGAGGCCGTGCTATCACTTCGGTCGAACCGGCCCATACATGCTTGCTCTGCCACGGAAAAAAATTGAAGTGTCTATTTGTAATTTGAAATTAACAGCTTCTTACTAAATGCAAAGGAAAGTGCATACAATACCTGAATAAAAAGACAATATTTTTTAAGACAAAAATGTCTGACTGACTATTTCTTCAAGCTTATCTCTTGAACTGCAGGAAGGATATGGCGGTTATTGTTGTAAAGATATAACGAAAACCATAGGTTATTTACATATTCCTATCCAACAATACATAATCTGAGTCAGGAACCTTTCAGAGGTAGACATCTATTCAGGCGCAGGTTTGTTTTAAGTACGAAACATAAATCCCTTTCGGCGACCTTTGCGAGCGTCCTGTCGAACGGGTTTTTATCAGAGCCCTACTTTGTAGTTTTATTGGTTCGTATTTATGCGTAACTGCATAAACTCAATCTTACTTATATTATAATCGCGAAAGTTTGTATGGATGGATGTTTGTTACCCTTTCACGTAAAAACTATTCAATGGATTTGGATGAAACTTAACAGTAATATAATACATAGGCTACTATTTGCCGCGATAACCGACATATACGCGGGTGGAGCCGCAGGCATAAACTAGTTTAATATATTGTAGGTAGTTAACTTTCATTGTAATAATTTGAAATAATTCTAAAGAAAACGATGTAACGTAAAATAAAATAACAGTTTTATTTTATATTACATCGTTTTCTATAGAATTATTTTAATTGTAACACTCATTTGTTTTATGTACGTCTCTGGCGAGACGACTCCACTCGGCCTGATGGAGAGCACAAGCACAATCCGAGAGCGGTGTCACCGCGCTCACTGCATCGAACATGAACTTTAATCGTATTGTTTATTTGTCAAAGTCAATTACTTAATTGGCGTTGAATCATTTTATGTTTTATTTGCTTATGATGCGCGTAATTCATTATACACAATGTTTTGAATATTTTATCAATTTTTCAAGTGAATCCACTCAAGCTGATACAAAGCATAAGTAGAAACCAAGAGTGGTGGTTACAGAGTATATTAAACTTTGATCATATAAAACTAAAAAATGACCATTTTTATAGGTCAAATTAAATCACACATACCTAAGTATATTTCTGGTAAAAGGTTACCTCACTTTGTTAAAGTGCCTACACAATTACTTCGATTACGTTTGTAAAACTCATGCTTTTTAATATATTAATAGCAGCCATAAAAAACAAATGGAAAATAGTATTTATTTTTTCTATCGGGTTCGATTCCTGAGTCGGTCCAAATGTTTGTATGATCTGCAAATATTTGTTTCGGAGTTTGGGTGTTTTCTATGTATAATATGTATGTATTTACACAAAAAAAGTATATAAGCATTAGTATCAGTTGTCTTGTACCCATAGTACAAGCTCTGCTTAGTTTGGGACTAGATGGCGTTGTGTATTAAAATGTCTGAACATATTTATTTATTTTAGTACACCTTTTAGGGGATTAAAGTATTCTGGACAAAGAACTAGTTTTTGGTATGAGTTTTAGTGATGATTATAAAATGTTTACTGTAGTTGTATGCAGAGTACAATTAGTTAAAATATATAAATTTAAGGTAAAACTTCATACTATACACCAGTCGCCCTATGCAAAAACTGATATTCAGTTGAGACCAGTTGAACTAGTCGCCGACCCTAATTAGTCTTGGAAATAATAAAGGCTAGGAAGATGATGATTAGATATAATATCAAAAGCTATTTATAATCTAATTAAATGAGGAACTTTGTGAAGGGTATTTTATATACAAAATATATACGGTGCTATAATGGTAATGATTATATGCATTTTGGGTATGCTCTATTAGTTTTCTGTTTTGAGAGTTTTATTATTTAACTAGCGACCTGGCTCGGCTTTGCAAGGAAGTCTTTGAAATTATCGAACCTCCCCACTACAGTATTACATGTATAAACTCCCTCTTAAATCACTTTATCTATTTCTGAAACTGCGTTAAAATTTGGTAAGTATTAGTGCAAAGGGCTTCATTTTATACTATATAAACATAATTTTTCAAATAATCCAAACTCTTCAAATATAGTGCATTCCGAGAGCCTCATATTTCAACGTCCTTTTAAAATTTATGTTTAAATATTACCGAATCTTGTGTCTATACAATTTAGCTCGATAGACGGATACTATGAACTATTACTAATTTTACTAGCAAATCAAAGCTAGTAATAATAATAGTAAAGAATTTATCCCATTTAATAAAAATGGTGTAAAATATTTTGAGATGTACGAGAACAGTTAAAAATTTAAAAAATAAGTGTCAAATCATTATTTTTAAAAGGCCCCTGACACTCGATATGAATTGTAAAGGATTAAACGTCCCAATTTTAGTGACAGCCCACGCGGGGCGCTCAGATAGATTACTGTAATTGAACATTTTCCGCAATTAATTTATTTCATCTATATTTATTTCTTGATGCTTCCATAAAATACGTTTTTATCTTTATTTAGTACGACTAGCAGCAGCTCCCCCGATAAAATTTGTGCTGTGAAAAGTTTTTGGCCTTTCTCAGTCCAATAGAACAAAATAACTAAGGGTTGTTTTTACTGTGAGAGAAGAAAGGTTCTGTTTTTCGAGTGTATGTTTTCGTAAGTAGGTATATTTCTTTGGCACGCCCTTGAGCCTAAACGGCTTATCGTATTTTTATGTGAGTTGTGTCAATAAATTCGTCTTAGCCGTAAAAGTGATATGAGGTAATAAAAAAGGATTTTTGGACAAAAAAGAAAACTCAAAAAAATGTTTTCAAAATCAATCGAGTGTGGTAACAAAATAAAGAATTTTTTAACGGCGATTACAAATGTATATATAACTCAGATATTTTATATATCATATTGACACAGTCGGGTTTTACTTGTTTAATTTATCAATACTTATTACTATTTTGCTCGCAATTTTTAAGTTCTTTTTCTCTCCACTAGAACCTACATTATGCCTTAACGAAAATATTTAAAAGCCTAATTGGTCGAGCAGCTATCGAGTTTTGCGCTTAACAAAACATTAGGCGCTTAATTTTTAGGGTTCCATACCTCAAAAGGAAAAAAACGGAACCCTTATAGTATTACTTTGTTACCCGTCTGTCAAGATCCTTTTTCTCAGGAACGCATGGAGGTATCAAGATGACATTCATATCAAATACTCAAGTTTACTGTCCCTTGGAGTTTTGAAAACATCAAACTTCTGAGCTAACGTAATCAAAAGATACAGCCGTTTTTGCACAGTCGCAAAGCAATTAAAACCTTCAAGGCACTTTCCATGAAATCTAAAAATTTGGTATCTTATAACACAGATAAAGGAAAACTTGCAACAAGCACATTTTAGTTACATCATATAATATGTACAGCCTTGGCCGGTTTTTTTTAATTTAAAATATATTCATTAAATATAAAACACAATAGGCTTTCACAACACAAGCAGATATACACCGTAACTCCCAAACTATGTATTCCAGTTACTTTGGAGTTAGGTGCTGCTGTTACTGTGAATTACAATATCCGCTTTTTATTCTTTCTATCCGATTGCAACAAACCCAAAAGGAATGGTAATCATTTTTGCAGTCTATGTAAGTTTGTATGTTCCACCGTAGCTCCTAACTTACTGAACTAATGGTATTCAATGAAGTAAAAATGGGCCTGGTAACGTAGGCTATATAAATTTTAGCAAAAGTTTGTGAGAAATAGGTTTCTTCACTTTTTTTAGTTAAAAAAGTCATTATGGTTACATATTGAAATGAATACGTAATTAATGTGTTCAGAAATAATCAAGACTGTTGATATCTCAGAATATATAAAGAGCTCTTTTGACGCCGATAGGATAGTCCCATAGTGGAAACTCCACGTCCACGCGGAATTCCTATCTCTTGATCATCATCAACATCATCATCGGCCTATTGCAGTCCACTGGTTGATATTGGCCTCTCCAATGCCACTTCACTTTGATACTACCAACTCCGTCCCTTTAAATATAATCTTGAGAACTATTTAATCTCACGTAATTTGAGTACTTTGAATGTTGAAACAATTACTGAAGTAAATAGTTGAATTCCACAACAAGATCCAAGTCTATACCTAGTTAATCCTGGCTAAGAAGTACTCGAGCTAAATATTACAATAGTTTTCAAGTCCCTTAGCTTACTAGACTTAGGTAGTATTTATCGTTAAACCTTGGTAGCAATGTCATATATACTATGAATTAACTAAATTACATAATGATTTTGCTTTACCTCGTTACTCTCTATAGTCAAAATATAATTATATATAATTTCTTAAGTATGAATAAAAATGCTTTTTGTCTTTATTTTATTTCAGTATTAAATACTCACATCAAGCTAGATGTATAGGTTTTTCGTCCTGTAGGAATTACAGGAAAAAAAACATGAAATGTTAGGAATAACTATGACGCAATTGTTGGTGACAGCCTGAAAGATAAGACCTGGATATAAATATGTAAGTGTGTTACTATAAAAATAGACAATAACATTAAAAACCCGATGCATCACTAAATGTATTTTAAAGTTGGTCATTTATTTTTCATCATATTTTTGTATATTTTTATTACCTTTTCCTATAGAAAGTATACTCCACATTCTACAGAATTCATAAAACTCGAAAATAGACTAGTATTTGTGTCACTAAATATAGTATAGAAGATAGCTAATTCACTTCACAAAAAGAATGGAGTGCTGAAATGAAAATTGACTACGATGAGAATTAACTGAGATGATTCGTGTGGTCGTTGTTTACGCAAACGCTAAATTTAAACGTCACTTAATTACATACAAGAACAACGACTATGGCACTATGATAGCCCATTGTGTTTGGCTCAGTGTGGTCGACTTCCAACATAAGTTATGGCTAAAACCGACGAAAACAAGAAATGAGTTTATGTGATACACATTAGAGCTCAAGTGTTCATTGTGGAATTGCAGACACGTTATCAAGGTTACAGAAAAGTAACTTTATTTCAGAAAACGAAATAGTTTAAACAAGTTATTCTATTAATGCTTTTTATTATATAAATAATGGACAAACTAGTTTAATAACAAAATATTTTTTGCTGAAAACATAAAGACAATTACTTAAAGAGAATAAAATTACCTGGGAGAGCTATTATTCGACACAATAATGCTGGATCAACTATAACTGGCTGGTACCAATATAACACAGAAAATGGTTGAAACCACTTTTATAACCACATCGAGTGACCCGCCGCAGTTGACAGCTGCATATAGGCCTCTCTTAAGGCACACCACAGAGCCCGGTCAGCTGATTTTTTTGCATTCAGTCACTACCGGCCCTTTTACATATGTTGTCCCGCCCTCTGGTGAGGCTACCCAAGCCAAAACCCATTTTAATCTAATCTAATCTAAAAATCTAATCCAAGCCGAAACCAGAAAAGTAAATATCAATTAGATTATCTATGTATGTAAGCTATTAGGCGATAACACAACATTTCTAACACATTGCTGTTTGATCCCAAACTAGACAGAACCTGTGTATTAGTTAGCCACTCATGAGAATTTGTTTTTCCGACTTACAAAATGGTAGCCATCAGAATTAATAATCATCAAGCCTACCAATCTATTATTACAATTTATTTAGAAATTAGAAGGCTATGAATAGACGGAAGGGTTGCCATCATTGGATTAGTTACATAGCTAATATACTTCTTTATTTATTAACAATACGAGTTATTGTCAAATTTCCCAAAATTACATATATCTATTACTCGCAAAACTGGGTTGTTCTTATTACATATTTCCCTCAGGATTCACGAAACCATTGGTTCCGGTAGATGGCTTCAGATGTAGATTGGGAATTTAAATATATAATGGGTCCACAGGTAGTTCGGCTTCATGTTGGTACTGTTTGGTTTTTGCTGTTACATTCTTTATCACGTGCTTATAGAGTACAATTTCTAATTTGATACGATGTCTTAAATTGATAATGCTCAAACTATAGATAATAATGAACGTATTACAAGTTCTTTTTAGTCGACTGCGGGAATGGCGTAGTTTCTTAAGTAGTTGCCACGCTTTTTTTCTACTGCGCTGAGAATTGTGAGTTCAAACCACATGCGGGATTACACTTTGTGAAATTAAAGAACTGTTGTTCTGAGCAGGGGTGTTATTTGTGTCATTTCATGCATGCTTGTAAAGTCTCTCGCAATACAAGATTTATACCTGACACGTGAGTTGTCTTTATAAAGTGGAAAGCTAGTGTTCATGATTTTCTATACAGTAGAAGTAAATTAATTTATATAATATGAATACATTTAACCTACATCTATATATAATGTAAATTAGTCTGTATCATAAATTGAATAGCTTATTACTTGTAAACAACATTAACCTAAAGCTTTTGGGTTCAAAGTAACTAGAAAATTATATTTCATAAGCATTAAGGCCACATTACTCTCAAAATATATTTGCCTCATAGTCTTGTTTGTTTGTCGTTATTCTCGACAAAGTTAAGTTTCTTTTAATTAAATTCATTCCCGTTTTATTTTCATACTTCAACATAAACGGCAAAAAGGGAAAATTATCTAGCACTTTCTCTCGTCTAATTAGTAACTTTCGCTCACTTAGTCTACAAGCTTTAAAAGTTTTTGAGTCTTTTTTCATTTGCTTTTATTTAACTTTTTGAGTTTACATTTGGACGAGAGAGCTAGTCATTGAAATAATAGTCTTTATTTGTTTTGTCTCGCCAAACATTAAAGTTTACTGAGTGGGTTTATTGTTTCAGTAAAAATAGCTTTTTGCGGTTTAGGTTCAACGATCAGGCGGGGCATCTGAAGGGATCACCTTTCTATTCAGCTTTGGATGATCCGTCAGAGAGTCTTGCTTTCTTTTCTGTGGATAACTCAAGAGATAAAAGTACGTTGCCGCATTTTAGTGTTCCTCACTAGGATAAGGGTAGCAGGACGTTGTTATCTGAGGCTCAATCTTATCCAGATTTGGCTTCAGGTACCAACACTCACTCAAGGAGACGAATATTATACTCTACATACTCTACATAGTACTTGACATAAATATTTTACCATGTGAACAGAATCAATTTTATTAGTGAAATGTATAATTATAGCTCATCATCATGCTTTGCTTTATTTTGGATGTACCGATACATCCAGAAAAAAGGAAATATAAAAGAAATCAAATAGCTTAAAGTTTTATTACATTCCAAATGATAGTACTTTCATACTGTAGTCACGTAAAAACGCAAACATGAATAAATGCAGTAAAGAAGTATCCGTGAGGATGAGTTTTGAGCATTTAATAATAATCAAAAAGATTAGTAAAAAAAAACCTAATTTTTATAATTAATATATCTTCATTCTTCAATTTGTTTGTTGCTAGATTTTGATTTGCCGCTTTTAAGAGAATTAAATATATAACTAAGACGCAGACGTGCTAGTTTTTTCCTAAAAGGCGAGCCTTGCATTTACAAAATGCGCTTGCTCTATTTGTAAAGCTAAAAATATAGACAAACATAAAATTATCATGATTAAAGAGGCAATTTTGTTTAGATGTATGAATTTATAAGCACGATGACGGGTCTGATAAGTTTCCTTTACTGTTCACATAGTGACACTATTGTCAATTTAGAGCAGGAACACATCTGCACATCTACTATTTATCAGTTCAACTGTCAGAGTTATTTGAACAAAACGATAAGAGTTTGATCATTATTTTGTTATTCAATTGAAAGTAATCATAATAGTAATATACATGTGCCACAATTTTCTTCTAATCTTCTAAATATAATCGTAGACCGATTTTGCAATCGTTTTTAGTTCGCACTAATTCTTTTCATCGCAACAATCGTCTCAAAGCGCTTCTTGCGAAGTGATAACTTGAGTTTTAGGAATCAGAAAAGACCCAAGAAACCACGTTAGGTACATTTTTAGTTCAACGCAATGAAAGGTTTTATTGTATTAATATAAAATTAAAATACAAAGGGCTAAGAATGGACTACAGTATGGTAACGGACAACTTGGTCATAGTATTATATAGTCAAATAAAATAGTGAATATTATTGATGTTAATAATTTAAAGTTGATAACTTTTTTTATTGTTTTGTGTATACCTAAACATTATTTAATAGCTCATTTACTAACAAACTTTACTCTAAGAATATAAGAAGCCGTATATCAATAAAAAACGATTAATGTCTTTTAATCTTATCTGTATCCATTGAATAAAATAAAATGCTGCAAATATTAGGGGTTGGCTATTACTAAATATAATAAATTAAAGTTTCATGCAAAACATCTTAACATATCAGATTTTGGACTGAACTGAACATATCAGAGGTCTGCTGCAGAAATGTATCAACAATATCAGTAGAATTCCAATTAATAACTTAATTGAGTTGCCGCTCAAAGTAATGAATATCTCTTTTATTCTTAATTCAGATTTCTACGATTGCGTTCAACAAAATGAATGCCAAAAAGAAACTGTTTAACTTTCCCATTTTACTGAATAAATACACAGTATTCATTTCATTACATCACATACGAATGCTTTTTAAGGCTCTTAAAATAAAATAGAAATCGAATTGGTATTTGCTACAAGATAAATGGTTTGTAAGGTATATCACTTAAATTGGTGAGATATTTAGGTACTTTTTCAGCTGCTTGAAAGATACGCCCAAACATTGAACATAAAAATTCATTCATAGTTCATATCATAGGTAATTCTAATTTTAGTTATTATAAAACACTAACGAAACCTTCCGTTGACGAACGTGTCCTTCCCAGAATCGATCACATATGTACGTTCAAAAACAAATGAAACAACTTTCTATAAACACTATTTTAACCTAGTGTTTACAGTTCTGACAAAATAACAAGATAAAAGCTTTCTAAACTTCTACTTAATTAGAACCATTCTTTACTTTGAGGGCCAAATATAGTCATAATAAAATCACCACATAAGAAATTCTATTAGAAATTCCCTGAACGCCAATAAAAGTAACCTTTGTTGTAAACTTCTTATAATTGTTATTTCCCGGATGCCGGAAAATTTTGCACAGGCCATTCAGAGGGTCTGGGAGGTTCGCTCGTTTAAAAATTCAGTTAGGATTGATTGCTGAAGAGGCGCTTTACTTGCTCAGCAACGCCAACTATAGGCTTCATAGGCCAGTATCTAGCCACGCACTGTTAGAATATAGAGAAGTATTGATCGTATTATACTCGGCAGTCAAAAATTATTTTAATGCAAAATTTGTAGCTAACCAAGTCACTTTTTATGAGAAAGTAATAAAGTTTGACTTTATAATTTAGTTTGGCTAGAAATATGACTAGGAGAAAAAAGTTATCAACCCTATGGAGTCATTTGTTCATTTTCTTGATCTAAAGTGAGAGTCTTTTGAGGTATCAGTCACCTTAGCAGTAAAATATAGGCTAAACATGATCTGCACTGGGTTTTTGAGGGCAAGACTATTTTTCGGATTATGGGAGATTGTCTTACTCTATTAGCGGCAAAGTACGATTGACAAGATACATCTGCCGGTCAGATTATATAACCTCTTGATAATATACTCTGATTTTGGTTGGTTCGAGCTCAACGTACCATTTTACCGTTTCGGCACAATGAAACAACGACATGTAGGTATTTTAAAGATGAAAAAGAAGATATTAACGATAGCAATATCAGTGTTAATTAAGCTGCCCGTCAGAGCATTCCATCTCTATACAAAAGCTACTTACTGAAAGTGGAACAACGTCAAAGATATTATCAGACAAGAAGCTATTAGCACACTTCAACAAAAACATTTGCTGACATAGAGCGTGTCTAAAACATTTATAGTCCTACAAAATTAAAGAACAACATCTTACGTATAATTTCGTTAAAATGTTACGCGTTCATTCTCTTGGGTGAGTCGAAAGGAATGGGAGTGGTTCAGCCGGGTATGGGAAGGGGTACAAAAAGGCTCATCAAGTCGAGTCATCCCCTTAATGCTTTATAATAAAGACACGCATTGGATTACAGATGCCTAACTTTTTGTATTTTGCTTGTGTAAGGTAAGTATGAAAATAAATTAAAAATGAAAAAAACCGATTTCTAATAGAAACATTTTATGTATTAACTTTTTCTTTAGAATTCAGTATTTTAATTATTTTACTTATTTTTTATTTTATAATTTTTAGTGGATTGGAACAATGCTTATTTCTTGCATTTTTCTATCTAAACTTTTGTCGATGAGAAGGTGGTTCCAGGGGTTCCATTGTGATGGTGCCTCATCGAGCCCTAGCCTGAGTAGCGTAAATAATCGGCTATCTAACAAGGTAGTTTCGTTAACACCATCAGCAACCCTCACGAGAGGGTTGGGATAGCACCCCTCCTCCGTGCTACCCTGTGGAATCCGTCGCCAGACTCGTAATTCCTCCACTGGCATAAAAGCCTCACGCGGATCAAATGGAAATATCATAGACAATTAAACACATTAAGCACATTGCAATTGGTTCGTTCTGATCACGCTATCTTCCTTTGTGTACCCAAGATTTAGGTGAATTAATGCTCTTCTATCATAGGAGATCTGCACTGCACGATCAAACACTATAACCGTTTGCAGTAAGTGCATTAGCCCATATGCTATCCAGGCCTGGTATTATTGAATACCGAGTGGCATTTAAAAATGCCCCTATACCCGGTTTGGAACTCGAATCCAATTTCCCCTACCATCACAACGGCAATAAGGCTTAACCGGCCTACAGAAACTCCGTGTATCCGACCATTAAAACTCCCAGCACGTGAGTACACGTCCCACAACCTAAACACGCCAACCTCAGTATAAAGCACCACATTGACAGATCCCCGAGGTATAATCGTGTAGCAGAACTAAGAGATGATCAGTCGCCGAGCTCCACCCGACCATACCTCGCTTCACCTCACTGCAGGCCTTATAAAGAAGCCTACTCATACATCACCAATCAAAGGTACCAATAAAACCAATGGCAATGCTTACCAAATAAAACTATAAGGTTACATCTAGTTACCTAACGAATACCACGATACTCAGACCAATAGACATTTACTTATTAATACTCTTTACCCTACAAGTTATTATGGAAGGCAGTGACTAACCTGACTTTCTTCAATGCAATACTTTTAATTTACTCAAGTTAACCCTTCGTCACACCGACTCTAGACGCGCGTTCCTCTCGAGGTCCGATCTCCTCCGCGGTTCTACACCAAGTGCCCTTTCCTAGCCCTCGTCTCTCTCCTCGAAACCGTCGATGATTCAGGTAATCACCCTTTTTTACTACGTTCACTTAAGACATGGATTTTTATGGCATCCAGATGTGAGAAGTTTCCCACGACAAAATTCGTATAAAGAGTCTATAATGTTTTGTTCTAACTAATTTATCGCCCTATCCATCAAGTCGTTTATTGGTGTCGTCCGTCCCTTTTTTTATAAAGGACCATTTCACCATCTGCATATGTGACCATTGCATTTAAACTATTGTTTCAAATTAACAAAGCGCACAAGATTGTGTAAGCTAGCCGGTACTATCACACCATCATACTTTGTCCATAAATAATTTAGTTGAAAACTCCTCTAGAGATTATTATCGATTGAATATTGTATATTTTTCTTGGTGAAACAATTATGTTCATCATTTCAAAGTTTTCGAACACTCGCCAAAATTTTAAGGGGCTACCTCGAGGAAAACTTGGGTAAGGGGTATTCGAGTAATTGCTGAACATCATACATAAAAATATATATATGCGACGAATAGAAGACGTCCTCCTATATGGAAGTCGTTTAAAATGCCCAAAAAAGAAAACTTCAAGACAACTAAAGCAAAAGTTCATATCTTAATAAAAAAATCATTATTGTAAAATAAGTGGATTTCCCAATAACAAATCAAATCGCAACTGAAATAGAAATGAAAAACAGTGTAGTCGAAACATGATAGATGCCGATAGTCGTTTGCTTCGTGACAGTTTGTAAATCAATAGCCCACTTGTTATTCTGGCTAGATTCGACATGACAGATTTTAATACATTTGAAATTCACACAAAATGTTGATCAATTAATGATTTATGATCACTGTGTGGTCACACATCACAATATATGCTTTTCTTATTAATATTTACTGCACAGATTTATTAAATTAAAATATAATTTAACATCGAAATAAAAAGAAAAAATATTTCGCCAGTAGAATGTACTAGTATTTCAACTAAGGAATTTTCTTTCAAAAGTGTTGTTAATATTGTTACAAGAGTCACTGAATAAAAACAGGTAGAAGTAGCTAGTCTTTAAAGACATGAATTCTTAGATCATTAACGGTTAACGTTTTGAAAAAACCATTTTCGAATGGTTATAATGGTACAAAGCGAATCATCTAATCTAAGTGGTTTGTTTTGGATTTAAGAAAGATGGAAAAATCTAAGTGTTCTTAAATGAATGTTTTACTGTATGAACGGAGCATAAGTGCAGTGCAGGGTAAGCGCTTAGTCCAAACTCGACCAAATCGTGTTAGGATTTTCTGGACCGGCACTAGGAAGATTTTATTACCCACTCGGATAACACATTATTATTGCATTTACTGAATATACATATTGACGTGGCGATTAGATACTAGTCAATAGGAAGTTTTATCATCTATTTATAAAAATGACTATTAAGACTATTAAGAACTTACAGCTTATGCAGAACTTAAAATGACAGCATTTGTGCTATCGTATTTCGTTAGTGAGTTCACTCTAGGATTTTGCATCGGTAACATATTCTTGCTTTAACTACTAATTTGAAATAAGTTACTAGCTTTAAAGTAAAATGTAAATTTTATAACAACGTAGGTAAATCGAACTTATCAGCCTTACTCACATTCAGTTTTAGGCATGTGACTTGTTGAAATAAACTCCAAACAATGAAAACGCGTTAATGGAGTTTACGAATTTATTTCAGTGACAACGAGTCACGCCCACCACTTAAAGAAAATTGACGTAAATGAGTTGTAACCCTCGACAGATACAAAGTTTACTTAGAGCTGGCTCTACAATTTGGAAGGCTTTTAAAACTAAACTTATCAATCACTATAGTTCGTACGATAAAGGACGAACTTATCAATTTCACGACATTAATATTCAAATGAGAATTAAAAAGAGATATTTATTGAATATTTCAAGTGGCATGTTTTCGTCAGAATATATTAAACTATAAATTAAAAAATATGTAAAATATGTACTGATCTAAACAAATACAACTTTACTATGCACAGCAAGTAAAGATAAATAATATATTATATAAAGACCTAAACGTAAACTGGCCATTCTTGTTTTGTCAATTCAATCGTTTTGTATTGATGTTTTGCTCCTACGATGCTATTTAACCTACAAGTGTTATTCAATACCCGAAAAGTTTATGAATTCAAATCAGCAGTTCCTTACATTGACGTGAAACCAACCAACTCTTCAACTCCCGCAACACCTAAGGCGTCACAAGTACGTCGTCGGCCTTTGGGGGACGGGGAGAGGGATGGAGGAAGGGGTTGGAGTACTGGCCTCCGATATATTCATTCACTCAGTGAAACTTAGCCCAAGTGCTGTTTCACACCGATTCTCTGTGACGCTGTGGTATCACTCCGGTCGAGCTGCCCTATTCATGCCGACGCGTTGCTCGACTACTCTATAACATTTTTTATAAAAATAATTTATTCCAATATTACCAGGACATTAAGAAAAATAACGACTACAATACGTGATCTATCTTTAATAATAAGTATCCCTATTATTTCTTTAAGCTTTTCGCTGCTCATCGCATTCACTAATCAATATATCGCTTAACTGAAATGAATATACCTAAACCGAGGAGAATAAAAACACGCCCGGTTTTCCTCTATGATATTTTTATTAACGTATTTTCTTTACAAAAGAATACAGACGGTTTATTTACACTAGACTTATTCAAAAATGCGTCTCTAAACAAATCACAACAATCCAAGTAAGGTAATCGAATGCTGTTCAAAGAAAGGTTACAGAATTATTTTCTGCCTTGTATATTTCGTTTCCATCCCAAGGTGTTCCAGCGCTAACGTCTACTTTGCGAACATTGTATAAAAACTTAAAAGCAATATTCCGGCTCTTTGGCGAATATTGAAAAAATATCGCGTCATCTTCCAATAAATATTTTTCCTTTGTACCTTATTACCCTCGGCTTTAGAATTTGAAGCGTCGCTTTTTTGTTCTAACTTTTGTTCCACTTTTCTGTAGCTTATTTTATAGTTTTATTGAGAACATATTTTAAGCAAACTGTTGCAATTTTTACCTGTTTAAGATACTGAACAGTAGCGTTTAAACTTCTTAACCAAATATTAATCAATAAGGGTCAATGAAGTTGTAATAATAGCCCGGGTAAAATTTTTGTCATTACTTTTGATACTGTTATTTTAAAACCGATAAGTTAGTTTGTTTCAACGCGCTAATTTCAGTAAGTACTGGTCATATTATTATTTTTCCATTTTAGTTATTATTATTTATTAGCGGAGTTTTAATGAATTATTAATAAAAATTGCAAAAAATATTCCTTTCCAATAACTGTTTTGAAAATAACCACATTTGTTCACGCTTTATAACACCACGCTACGATCAGTATTTTATTTCATAGATTTACACACAGGTACACACTTTAAATTTTCATAACAATTGGCACTTTCATATGTATACCTATGTACCTAGCCTGATTTTTATGGAACACAGTAACAGATTGTACTTAACACAAGCTACTTTAGTAGCCTTGCTAGAACATGTATTATGTAAAGGTTATATTGTACGAAATAAATTATTATTTTCTTATCATTATTATTCACTGTATTATGCGCCACAAATGAGGTTGCGGGGTCAGCCATATTTATTATGATACGGAATGAACTGTAATAATATTTTTATTTCATTTCGGTAATAATTAGGCGGTCTAGTGGTTGAGGCTGAGTTCTGACTCAGCCTCAACCACTAGACCGCCGCTGAGCATGAGCTCTATACTCACCCACGAGAAGTAGTGTGTGATGAGAACAGTCATTTAATCTTTTATCGCCAGTTTTCTTCTCGGAGGCTTCTTCGTTAACTTGATGTATTTTATATATTATATTTTTTAAGGCTGCCTCTTTTTATGCCGTGGAACTAGAATTATAGTCAGCTAAGTTTAGGTCTTTACTATATCTCTGTTTAGCGCTTTGGGGAGATAGTGTGGGTACATAATGGTACGTTTTTTGATAAGAACAGTTCGATAATTAACGAAAATGTTTTAGTCTTTTTTACTACCGAATAAAGTTTGACTAAGTTTCACATAGTGTTTTCAAGCTCAGTAATTTATTTCTCTTTATTTACTATTTTGAATATCACATATCGAATGGAATTTTTTTTGCCAGAATATCTATTTTGACCGAAATATATCTTGAAAATGACAACATTCCATTATTTTTCCTGTCTGTTGTCAATCATCGAGGGTAAGACGATGTACATGAGTGATGTTTGCAATTTTACTTGACGTGGTGGCGTTATTCTTTAATCCTGGTATACCTTTTCGATGTAGCAATATATAAATGTCGTCTGTGTAGTTCTCGAAGCTCAGTGAACTGAAATTTATATTCATTGTTTTTCTCTTAATTTAACGGTACTACTAATCTTATTTCCTACTTATGGTGTAATGCAACTGTTTGTAAGGATAGGTGTAAAATGTTTGTTACTCTTTCCACTCCTCTCCTCTTCAGGAGGACTTTATTGGTATTATAGGTTGCATATCAGAATAAAACAAAGGCTACTATTTACCTCAATCACCAATATACGCTTGAGAGGACCCGGGAAAAGTTAGTCAATTCATAAACAATGATTCCGTGTACTAAGACATCACATTGTTTGTATTATTGTGGATAGAAATGTCATGCTTCGGCGCGAATTGGCCGGCTCGACCGGAGTGATACCACGGCCACACAGAAAACCGGTGTGAAACAGTGCTTGCACTGTATTTAAAGTGTAAATGTAAGTCCTGGATAACGGAGGCCCATATCCAATCACTCCCCTATCTCCCCCAACCCCATAAAAGACGGCAACGCATTGTGACGTCTCTAGTGTTGCGTTTGACCCCTATCCCACAAAAAGAAATATCCTGAGATTCCTTTTTATTTACGTTTGGAAAACCCCTCAGGCCTTCACCCCACCGGGGTTTGCGGCGGGGCGGTGTGTCTGAATCGAACCGACTAAAACCACGGTGTGCCACTCTGCGCCTGAGACGGGAGGGATCCGGGAACCGCTTTCTTACGCCATCCGGATCCCTTCCAGCGCCTGCCCGCACTGAACCGGGCACCGTCTGATGTTAAAAACTCTCAATTTAGGCGACGTACGGCACATACGTAACTTCGCCCCCTCGTGCCTGGCCTGTGAAACGGATGGAGGGGAAAACCCGTCCTGCCCATCCGCAGCACTCAGGGCGGCATGAGGCACTGGTATGCGCGCTTCCGCCGCCCGGTTCGCCGAGTTGTGACTCGAGTTCGCTAACTCGAGTCACAGCTCGTTATTTCACAATGCTTACGTACTACGGATAACAATTTATGATATCGACCCTGATGGGGTCCTGTTATACTACGTTTAATACACTCTAACAATATTCTCACAGGCTGCTCATGGACATTCTAAACCAACGTGTGTTTACTTAACTAGAATATATCTCTGTACAATTTTTTACAAGCTGTCCTTGCGCATTCTAGACCAACCTGTTCCTAGACTAAGACTATTAAATTTCACTGTCTTATACAGTTCTTACTTCTATTGTTATACCTAATTCTTATAATTACTTTCTTCTTAGATTTTTCGCTTACTCTAATACACATAAGACTTATTATATGATTGCAAAACTACATTTTCGTTTAAGCCCAATATCCATTTTCATCTTACATTTACTTGACAAGCCAAACTTAATTTTACTTACATAGTATAGTTACAATAGATCTTATTAACTATGGTGCCTTATCTTTGGTAATTATCATATACTATATAATATACATTAACCAAATGCTAAAATTACTTATTTTATTATTATTAAAATTCTACAAGGTAACTACTGCTATGCTTATCTTCTAAAATTTTTGCTGGATTTTCTTTGCATATCCTAAACTCTATTTGTTGCCCTAAATCATACCTTATACTGGCATGAATTGGGCACTCCAATAACACGTGGAAGACGCTCTCCTCCCTACTGGGGTCGCACGCGCACGGTGGTCTATCCTTGCACTTAAATCGGTGCAGATATTGTGAAAAGCTCCCGTGTCCAGTGAGCACCTGTATTAATTTGGGCGTTATGTTAGTCCGCATAACTATACGGTAGGCTTTAACCGCATCGGGAAGAAACATTTTCCTGACGGACGTGGTTCCGCCTAACTGGAACCTCTGGTTCCATTTGTCCAGGGTTTCCTCGGGATACCCCTCTTGACGAAAGAGATCGGGCACCGATCATAGTCAGGCCTCCTCCAGAACGAAAGTGCCGCTTCCTTTGCAAGGAAGTCCGCGCGCTCATTCCCTTCGTGTCGGGCATGTGCTTTGATATAAAATAGAGCTACAGTTTTATTAGTATCACGAGCTGCCCTAAGGTTGGCACGCGCCTTTACCGCAAGCGGATGCAGTACCGCGTGGTTGACAATTGTTTCCAGGGCAGACCTAGAGTCGCTGAAGACTCCGAATGAACGTTCGTTACGCTTCAGTATCTCACCCGTCGCCCTGCATATGGTGAGAAGTTCCGCTTGGTACACTGTGCAGTACGCGGACAGACTAAGCTTTACAGCTTTGATTGACAGGACTTCCGTCTTGTCCAGAGCCACCCGCAAGCCCAGCACCTCGATACGCCTCCTGGAAGTTCGCCCCCCGGGCTGTGACCAACGTGTCATCGGCAAAACAGATTACGCCCAGCCCGAAGGGGAGACACTCTCGAAGGACCCAGTCGTACCCCACGATCCTGAGATTCCTAATTTAATCTTTAAGGTGGACTGAAAATTATAGTCAGCAAAACAAGCGTTTAATATTTCCATCACTGTCTACCTATCTATATGTGAGGGTATGTATTCAAACTTAATGTAGATAACATTAAGTTTGAAACTATCGTGATCTAGGATATATTAGAGTACCACCACATTGTGACTAGTACTCTTGTTCATGCTTTTCATCAGGCAGAGTAGACACTTTGGCAGACTCATACTAAATTTAATACTGCATACTAAATTTAATAAAAATAAAAAAAATAAAAAAATATGTTTACAAACATGAATTGCTCGCTTAACGTGCACTCCCTGCAATCTGACCTCAAACTAGGCAGATTCTGTTTTATGGTAACTAAACTGCTCGTAAATATACTTAAAATATCTAACTATATATTTATATAAAATCGAAAAGTTACACCCAGACACAATGATAGCACTCATCACACATTAACTTATTTTAAAAGTGTCAAGCCCACGACCTCTTAGCGATCGGAATCTAATAAATAGAACAACAGGCCCGTTAATGTCAAAGAGTAATTCTATATAAAAAATAATCTTCTTATGAAACATAGTAATAAGAGACTGTCAAATCTTATCCTTTTGATTTTTTTATTAAAGCTACAGAGGATGTAATAAATATCAAGCATTATATCTATAAACGTATCGTCGATACCGCAGTCTGACACGAGTTTTGATATATCCGCACGTGTAAATGTATTTGTGGATCAATCTTGTATATGACTGAACCGGGAACACTTGCTTTGTATTATTTATCAGGTGGTACCTGTTAAATAATACACAGCAAAAGTGCCTTTGAGTAGATGGCTTATTTTTTTCATCTTTAAAAATTACACAAAACTTTTTGTGTTATTTGTTTCAAGTTAGATCGTACATATTGTTACTTGGCCGGTTCATTTTATTTTTTAATTTTATTTTATTTTAAGGAACACAAATAATGTATCGTACCATAATATCTTAAAATTGAATATGCATTATGTTTTAATCTAGTTCAGATAAATAATATATGTCCACAGCTTCTGCCATTACGTTAATTACCTTGAGAGGTTGTTCAAATTTAATTAGGGACATTCGCACATTGCGGTGGGGTGTGTGGGGGCGAACCACAATCTTTCGCTCCCAGCCAACCTCACTTGCACGCGGTGCACCCTGCTAGATAACAAACGAGGCTCTGGCGACCGACCGATGGTGGTATATCCATCCCAACAGGCGTAACTAAATACAATAGGCCGGTGATGGGCAGCAGCGTCACCGGTGCAACAAGTTACGCCCTGCGATCACCAATCCGCCTGCCCAGCGTAGTGATTATGGGCTAAACCTCCATGAGTAAGCAACAGAAGCCACGGCCCCCAGTTCCCGGTAGTCCCGCTATTCCTCGTCATGGTGGCGACCACGGTTACGGCGGGACAGGGGGTGCTAAGAATCACCGGGTTACGGGAGGCCACCACAAACGACTGACCCTGGCAACATTCAACGGCCGCACGTTACGGCTAGACTCGCATCCGGTACAACTTGAGGAGGAACTTGGAAAGATTAGGTGGCATATCTTAGGGTTATGTGAAGTCCGAAGAGAGGGGGAGGATACCATAATCCTGGACTCAGGTCACCTGATGTACTTCCGCGAGGAAGACCAACGATCCCAAGGTGGCGTGGGGTTTCTGGTAAACAAGTCACTTTCTGGCAACGTTGTGGAAATTTCCAGTGTGTCGAACAGGGTAGCGTACCTCATTGTCAAGCTTACCGAGAGGTATAGCCTCAAGGTAATACAAGTGTACGCACCGACCTCGGCTCACTCGGACGATGAGGTAGAGGATATGTTCGATGACATATCGAGGGCCCTCCACTCCATTACTAAAACCTACTACAACGTTGTTATGGGTGACTTCAACGCCAAAGTGGGAGTACAAACGTGCGGCGAATCGGTAATAGGATCCCATGGATTTAGAAACAGGAATCATAGGGGGCAAATGCTCATCAACTTTCTCGAGCGGGAGGGGCTGTTTTTGATGAACTCATTTTTCGAGAAGCGGCCCCAAAGAAAGTGGACGTGGAAAAGCCCCGACGCTATGACCAAAAATGAGATCGATTTCATCATGACGGACAGGAGGCTCATATTCAGAGACGTCTCAGTGCTGAACAGGTTTAACACCGGTAGTGATCACCGACTAGTCCGAGGTTCTCTGAATGTCAACTTCAAGGCTGAAAGTGTCCGCATGATGAAGTCCAGGCTCCGAACAACTCTGCTCCAAGTCGAGATGGGATCTGAAAAATTTCTTGCCATGGAAACCACAAGAGATGTCAACCACAACCTTGAAAATGTGGTTCAAATCCTCAGGAGTGAAGGTACGAGATTATGTCAAATGCAGCGTACAGGCACGAAGTCGAAACTTTCAGAGAGGACACTAGGGTTATTGAAGGAAAGACGTGAGAACCCGCCAGTCACTTCATCGGCAAAGCGGACTCTAAACCGAGAGACTAGTAAGCGTGTACGACACGACCTCCGATGCTCCAATACTCTTTTGATTGAAAGAGCAGTCGAGCAGAATCGGGGGTCAAAAGTGTTTGTGAAATCTCTTGGAAGAAGCCATTTGACGAAGCTGACCACAGCAAGCGTAGAAGTCGTTGCTTCCATGCTGGCCATTCTTTCGGAAGTAGAAAGCTTCTATGGCGATTTGTAGGCTTTGCATGCATCTCGACCTGATCCCGAAAATGAGAACCCTCGAGTCACATTAACACGGCAGATAATACAGAAGACCGAAGAGTATAATCAGCTCCTGTGTCTAGCATTTGTGGACTATGAAAAGGCCTTTGACTCGATCGAGATCTGGTCTGTTCTGGAGTCCCTGTAGCGTTGCCAAGTAGATTGGCGGTACATCCAAGTGTTGAGATGTCTCTACAAAGCCGCTACTGTGTCCGTCCAAGTACAGGATCAGCATACAAGACCCATACCATTGCATCGAGGAGTGAGGCAAGGGGACGTTATATCCCCGAAATTATTCACTAATGCAATGGAGGACTTGTTTAAGACGCTGCACTGGAAAAGACGCGGTATCAACATCAATGGCGAATACATCTCTCACTTGCTATTTGCAGATGACATCGTCATCATGGCAGAGACGCTGCAGGACCTTCAACAGATGCTGAACGACCTGGCTGACTCGTCTGTGCGCATCGGCCTACGGATGAACTTCGACAAGACCAAGGTCATGTTCAATGAATATGTGCTACCGGGACCGGTTGCGGTACACGGTGCTGTTCTCGAAGTTGTTCAAAAATATGCATACCTCGGGCAGGCTTTGCAGTTGGGGAGAAACAGCTTTGAGGACAAGGTGAACAGAAGAATCCGGCTTGGTTGGGCAGTGTTTGGGAAACTTCGTCGGGTCTTCTCATCGTCGATTCCACAGTGCCTAAAGACGAAAGTCTTCAATGCGCGCTTACCCGTAATTACATACGGAGCCGAAACGTGGACACTTACGGTTCAACTGGTCCATAAGTTCAAAGTCGCTCAGCGTGCAATGGAGAGGTATATGCTCGGCGTTTCTCTAAGGGATCGCATTAGAAACGAGGTGATCCGACAAAGAACCAGGGTCACCGACGTAGCCCACAGGATTAGCAAGCTGAAGTAGCAGTGGGCTGGCCACATTTGCCGAAGAACCGATAACCGTTGGGGTAAACGAGTTCTTGAGTGGAGGCCTATGTCCAGCAGTGGACTGCGATAGGCTGATGATGATAATGATTCGCACATTAAATTTTCTTTTCAATCATTGACAGAACAGACTTTTTATATGTCTACGTAGTTTGTAGGTTAAGCTAAAACACAAGACTTTCGAATAATATTACTACATCTCCTACATTCTACAAGTTATGAGTAGTGTAAACTATACTCTTCAGGCTATCTGGCTAGTATACTGAACAAGGGCTTTCTCGTCAACTATACATTCCTTTATATACTTGAAGCATAACGATAGCACTATAACGAGGCGCTCATAGCCCAGTTGCACTCGGTGATTAGAAACAATCAGCGAGGGCAAGCAACGACGGCGCGGTCAGTACCTGGATGGGTGACCGCTGGTGGCATGTTACCATGAGCGTCTCCGTGATTCGGAGGTCACGTTAAGCAGTCGGTCCCGGTTGTTATCATAGGATAACAGTCGTGAAGCTTAGTTGGAGGCCTTCGGGCGGCTTAAAAACATCCAACGGTAAGATTTCGTAGCCACAACGTTGTCTTGCCAGTCCCCAATCCGCACTTGGCCAGCGTGGGGACGTATGGCCTTAACCCTCTCCTGAGAGGAGACCCGAGCCCAGCAGTGGGACATTATGGGTTGTTGATTGATATACTTGAAGAATATATTTTGAACATAAAAAGTGACATAAAGCAAGCTAAGCAGAGCTTGTGGTACAGGTACTAGGGAACTAGACAACTGATATGTATATATATATATCAAATATATATACGAGGTGTGTTCAAAAAGTATCACGAATTTTGAATTTTCGCGGGTTACATACATTGGAATTTCGATTTTTTTTTTGGCGTTATGTTGGTACATATGTCTCTCACTTATGCTAACAAGTTCGGCCATTTTGAATGTTCAGTTAATTGTTGACATCTGCTTTGTTTGCGCGTGTTTTGGTTCGTCTTCGATTTTTACCTATTCAAAAAAATGGAACAAAGAATTTGTATCAAATTTTGTGTGAAAAACGAAATTAAGTGCGGGGATGCATTCCGAACGTTGACTGTGGCATACGGAGAAGCTACTTTGGACAAAAGCAACATTTATCGGTGGTACAAGATGTTTTCAGAAGGCCGAGAAGATGAGAACGACGAAGAGTGTGCCGGACGCTCGAGCACTTCAACAACAGATGAAAAAATTGATGAAGTGAAGAAAATGGCATTGGCCAATCGTCAAATCACCGTAAGAGAAATTGCCGGGGACCTAGACATATTGATTGGCTCGTGCCATTCGATTTGAATCGATAATTTGGGCATGAGACGGGTAGCCGCAAAATTCGTACCAAGTTTGCTCGATTTCGATCAAAAACAGCATCGCATGAACATTGCTAATGAGATGTTGGAATCTGTCCGCTACTTTTTCTAGTTCCTGTGACTTTTCTTGTTCTCGAAACTGAAGAGGCCCATGAAAGGACGACGCTAGGCCACGATCGACGAGATAAAGATGGCATCGAAGGAGGAGCTGAACAAGATACATTTTTTTTGTGAATGCTTTCAAGATTGGAAAAACGTTGGCACAAGTGTATAATATCCCAGGGGGATACTTTGAAGGTGACAAAATAGATATTCACGAATAAATAAATAATTTTTGTAATCACACAACATTCGTGATACTTTTTGAACACACTACATACATATATATATGTTATATATATACTTAATTTGTAATTACATACATAAAAACACCCAAACACCGAAACAAATATTTAGATATCGTATCAGCATTTGGTCCGACCCGGGAATCGAAGTACAGCAGATTGTTGATAATCAGGATGTTATTTTTAGTGTTTTCATAAAGTAGTGCTCGCACATTGTTGGAAATCCGATCGTTCTTTGTTTTTTTTTTACTTTCGACACTCTTCCTTCATATAATATTTAACTGAGCCAAATTAGCCCCTTTTTCTGAAAATTATTTTCAGAAAAAGGGGCACAAGTTCTTGCTTCTTGTTTTAATATGTAGAAATGTATGTGCAGGTACATTGACTAAGGTGAAACAAGAAGACACATTTCATATAAACGTCGTAAATTCAGCACATACCCCATCATTCTTGCTTAGATAACAGCACAGCTTGAACTGCGGCTAGACTAAGCTCAAGATATTCAAATGTTACATGATTGTAAATCAGTGGCTAAATAGCTTTAATGGTTGGGGATTTAATTCAAAGGTGTTTAGAGTATAGACTTTATCACAGTATTAACTTGGGTGATTTAAGTGAGGACAAGTTATGGGCTTTGATAAGAGAATATTAGCTCGTCTGGTATAAGATCATTTGGCAAACCATTTTTTAAATAGCCTGCTTTATAATGAATCATGGGATATTCTCAGTAACTTATTTACTAAATTTGGTCGAGGTTTTAATTTTGCTTTGTAATTGATATGAACCCTAAAATTAATATCAAACAAAATTTCCTATATTTAGTTCGGAAACCGCATATTACATCAATTTCATATACCAATTATTTTCAAACAGTCAGTTTACTTCAGTCACAGGAAATTTGATAATAGTTTTTTGTAAATAAGCTTTGAAAATAATTCCCTGTAGAGCTGACATGTCCCTACTTACGGTCAAATTCGGGTAAAGCCGGGAATAAATTAAATTTATTTTCGTCCACCCCGGTGACCCCATACGTGTAGTTTGCTATTGATCTTGTTATCGTATGTATTGAAAAATATAATGTATTATGTAACGTATGTAAATGCTGAATAGACTCAAATATATGAATTTTTTACATTATTATATCCATAGGATAAAATGGTATAGACTTATAAGACTTCGCTGTCCACCTGTCTGTCTATTCACCTGTCGCCAGGCTGTATTTCATGAACGGTGATAGTTAGATAGTTGAAATTTTCAGAGATGATGTATTATTTATGTTATAAAAAAAGAAAAAAAAATAGTACAACATAATATCTAAGCGAGCTCCCATGCAACAAACGTGATTTTTTTGCTCGTTTTTGCTCGATATTGATGACGGCAACGGCTAGACGCTTGATATATAGATAACAGTCTAGATAGTAGTATTTGAGCATTAACGTTTTAAAAAGAGTTTTATAAATCTCTCAATGAAGTGGGTAATTGACAAATTTATTTTAAAATCAATGTCTAAATTTAAAAATTGTTCCGTATTATAACATTCTAGCTAATTGATATAAATCAATACACATTTTGTAAAACTCATCTAAATATGTATACATGCTTAGGGCAAACTAAAAACCTTAATAGTGTTCACATTTACTCTAACAAGAGAGGCATGATATTTAGGTCTCAAAATTGTTTTATATTATTAATTTAAGATCTATATTAAAAGTCTTCCTCTTTCTAGTCTCTGTTGTTTACAAGATTATGTTGTGTTAGTACAATTGATTTTGCTAGAATATCAGTTTTTTTACGAAGCGACTGGCATCCGACTTTTTTTTTTTTTTTTTTTTTT
>PKRV01000060.1:725711-763458 GCA_003709505.1 Hyphantria cunea
GCGACACTGGCTCCACCCAGATTGGGCAAAAGTCGCCCTAGGGCGGAGGCAGTGTCGACCAGCTTGGGAGCAAGCTGTCGGAAGTGCTCGTCGAAGAGCCACCTACCGTCGAGGATCAGGCCCAGATACTTCATCTGGGCCCGAACCGGTACGAGGACCGAGTTGACCACTATGGAGGCGCCGGGGGGCGGCCCGCGACGGGGCCCATGGAAGAGCAGGGCCTCCGTCTTGTCCAGGGCCACCCGCAAAACTGGCATCTGACTACCTCAACCCCGAGGGTGAACTGAATACGCTCCACACGTTGGCAGAATGTCCAGCGTGGGGGCAGCCGTGATCGTGGGGGTTCTCTTGCTCGTAAACATGATTGCGGCTATGTTACGGAGCGAGACCGCGTGGAACTTCACCGTCTCTTTCCGCGAGCAAGCTATGCTTGCCAAGGAGATGGCGGAGCGGTACCGGGAGAGGTTTAGAAATTTTTGCGTTCAACAGGTCTTGGAACGGTCCAAGTATCGCAGACACCTCAGGCACCAGAGATCGCAAAATGATCTCCGTCCTCCATAGGAGGGTAATCCTGAGGATGACAGATAAAGCCATCTGTCACCATAGTAGAAGCAAGCCCGGTTGGGGGACCTATTGGGGATAGCGACGGAAAAATCAGGATTTTCAGACAGGAAGGGACCATCTACAATCCGTTGATGGCCCGAGGTACGTCGGTGTTCCAGAGTTTTCTTTTTTAGGGTGCACCTGGTTTTCCGGCTCCTAGTACCCAAGATGGTGTGCAGTTTTAATCAGTAAGAGTCCAATATATCCGAGGGAAATTCAGCACAGAAGCAACATAGAAATAGTTGTATTTGAAGGCTGACTTCCCAATAGCGATTGTCATAGATTTTCACGACTCTGATTGAATACCTCGGTATTAAATAGATAGATAGATAGATAGATAATACTTTATTTGTACACCAAGTTTTACACACAATATACAATTCTATAAATTATAAAAAAAAGATAAAAATGAAAATGTGATGTACAAAGGGCGGCCTTATTACTCATTGCAATTTCTTCCAGGCAACCTTTGGATGGACAGGTTTCATTCAAAGCTGGTGCAGGGTATTTAAGAATGAGAAGAAAAAAAAAGAAAAAAGTTTTTACGTATATAACAAAAAAAACAAATTATATTACAAATTTAATAAATAATGATATGAAATAATAATAATACTATAGAATAAATAAAAGAAAAAATAAAAAAAAAAAATAAAATACTATACATACATACTCATATGAAAATACGTAATCTATATAAATGTTAACCTACTTACATACATATATACGTTAGTTTCAAATAACGAGAGACAGATAATGCTCACATACCATAGCTTTGAAAGTGGTAACAGATTGGGCACGTCTGATAGAGATTGGTAATGCATTCCATAAACGTACAGCTTCTACAGAAAATGAGTTAGTAAAAAAATTTATAGAATGTTTTGGTACCTTCAGTCGCAGGTCCTCAGAAGACCTCAGGCATTTCAAATGTGTGTCATGAAGGAACTTGAAACGTTCTTTGAGATAAATAGCGGTACAACTATTTCTTATTTAACAAATAAAATATCTTGAACAAATAAGAGTAATATTTATAAATATTACATATTGAGAAAAATGAGCTGGAAGAATCTGTAATAATATTCATATAGGGGTTACGAGCGAGGAACAAATGCCGGGGACGCTCGCGGAGCCTTTTATTGAAAACCGACCATTATACGCAGTCTAACACCTCGAGGCACATATTTATAATAGAACGAACATACTGTTTTGTATGTATTTATTCGTTTTAGTTCGTTGTATTACTATTTATATGGGTACGATATATTTTAGTTATAGTATAGTAAAATTTATTTTGAGCGTTGAAATTCATTTAGTAGCAGAACACGTAACTTAATGATGTAGTTGGTTTATTATGCTGTGTACATAGGTGCCGGCTTTGTGTTTGTTCCTGAAATTTCAATGTTATTTTTTGAACAAATATTTTATATTTTACTGTATGACTATACACGTTGTGATCTAAAGATATTAATTTGTGATTGTCAACAACATTTAAATATGTCGATGTGATATTCAAATATTTTATTATTAAATATATTAATTCTTAAGATTCGCATACATTCTGGTGCTACTTGTATATTGGTATACATATAATGGAACCCAACAAGATTTAATTTTTTATAAATCATAACGTGGCGCGCATAGCCCAGTTGCACTCGGTGATTAGAAACAATCATCGAGGGTAAGCAACGATGGCGCGGTCAGTACCTGGATGGGTGACCGCTGGTGGCATGTTACCATGAGCGTCTCCGTGATTCGGAGGTCACGTTAAGCAGTCGGTCCCGGTTGTTATCATACGATAACAGTCGTGAAGCTTAGTTGGAGGCCTTCGGGCGGCTTAAAAACATCCAACGGCAAGATTTACGTAGCCACAACGTATTCTTGCCAGTCCCCAACCCGCACTTGGCCAGCGTGGGGACGAATGGCCTTAACCCTCTCCTGAGAGGAGACCCGAGCCCAGCAGTGTGACATTATGGGTTGTTGTTTTTTGTTTGTTTTGTTTTTTAAATCATAACTTACTATAAAGCCATCAAAAGGTATGTAAGTATTTATTCTTCAACTTAATTAAAATATATTAGCAAATGTTGAATTATTCCACATCCTTGAAAAAAAAAGAGAAGACTAAACGAAAAATGGGAAAAAACTGTAATGAAATGTGCTTATTCAAAGTACAAAAGTTTCAATATAATGAAACGAATTTACAAATTCTGTTGAAACAACTTTCACAGATTCTATCTAAACAGTTTCACAAATATGGGAGCGTGTAAAAGAAAGCAAAGGAAATATTTCATTTAGCGAACAAGAAGCGGTAATACTGCCAATCATCTTGCCACAAGTTTTACATCAAACCACGCTCTTTGTGGAATTGTTACGTCAGTTCCGTTTTAACACAGGTCCTGTTTTGGTGTTTATTTTAATACAAAATGAAAGTAAAACATTTGCGAGATTGAAATACGAGTAATATATCAAAAATATACTCTCCTCAAATGGGACTTACAAGTGTGTATACCGTCCTACCTTAGTATATTTAATCCGCAAATATAAAGACGCTGATCCCAAAACTTGTGTATGTTTCTGAATAGTAAATTTCCTCAGTCTAATACTATTTCATGAATTAGTATAGGTTTAAAAAAAGAAAAAAGAAACGATTATATTTTTGTGGTGCGCAATGATGCTGTCATCTGCCTTCCGTATGTTGCATCTCTGGCATCTTTAGTTCGTTATTCTGTCTGCCTAATGGATTGTCTTCTTCATTCTCCGTTAACCTGTTTGCATACAAGAACTCTTTTGGACCAACGGCCATCGGTGCTCCTAAAGAAAGCAAGGTATATTATTATTGTTAAACTTTCTCGGTAGCAAATTATGGTGGTGATAGTTAATTACTTATTTTAAAGTCCGAAGAAAAAATTTAACAATAATTTACTGATGACAATTGCCTCATTAATATGACTTCATTAGTTTCTTAGCTGACAAAAAATCAAGCTTAATGGCTACTAGACCTAAGATTGGCTCAAGTTAAACTATTGGACAAACTATTATTTTGAGAAGTTCAAAACCATAAAACAATAAGGGGGTATACATTTTTGAACTAAGCTGTAAAGAGAAACACAGTATCATATCAAAAATCAACCTGAATTATTGAAAAGATTTCCATACACAAGTGTAACTCTGAAGTGCATTAGACGAAGTAAGCAAGTGTATCTCAAATGCTAAGTCGTGAAAGTTTTCGCGAAACTTGCCACTTTCATCCGGAAAGAACTGAAGTTGTTCATTCAAACCCTAACCACGAGTTCTCACAGTAATGAACGAGTTAAGTTGAACTTGGGGAGAGTGGTTCGAAGCCGATGGCGAGAACATCGTGTAAAAAATCCGCTGGACTTTTAGACGTTATTTCACTAAGAATAGATGAAACATACGAGCTGGTACGTAGTTCGTTTCCTTACGACTGTCAACACAAATGTCAAATCGTATAGTAATTGGTTTAATGCTTAAGATGTTAGAGCAAGCAAATGTTGTTTGGATATATTATATAATAGTTAAGTTAGGATTTATTACGGAAACCTGTTTATTACAATTGAAATTCCACTTTACGATTATTTTTTAACCATATTTTACAGTATAAAGTTTATCTATCGATCTATTACACTTTCACGGATAAACCACTGCACCCTCTTTGATTAAAATTGGTATGGCGATTCTTTGATTCTTAAGAAATGACAAGACTTTACCGTGATAGTATTTTTATGTGTGAACCGCCACCCGCAGACATCTGCAACTCAAGGGATACAATTGTAAAATGTGTATTGCCGCCTTTTAGTATGAGGTGCCCTAGAATGAGAGGACTTCCCCGTGATTTAGACTGCGGTAACATTACTTACTCGATGAAAAGCATGAAAAGCATTCCCTATCACGAATTCTCTGTTAGGTCGTGTTATTATGCACTGTGTACATTATAGTACAAATTTTGTTTTACACTTTACCAAATCATATAGATTTTAATAAGCAATAAATCTTCTCTACGGTACTCTAATACTGAATAAGTTGTCGAAAACTTTTGGTTGAGGTTGCTATCTAATTTACTTACAACATGCGAAACAGTTTCTGTATTTCTCACATTATTCAGCGTACATGTGGTAAGCATATCTTCTGAATGTAATCGATCTCAATCGAATACATTACGACAGGTTTTATGTAACGATATACGTCATTGCATCTCTTATTTAAACTTACGTTTTATATTTGTCTTAAATTTTTATTTACCGTTCTCGGCATTCTACGTGAGATGTGATTTTAAGAAATAGAAGCGCTCTTAAAAAAAAATATTGGAATTAAACTTGGAAAGTTTATAGTACTGCTCGTATTCGATAGGAAATATTCTTGATACCTGTAAATAAATTTATAAAAATCGGCCAAGGGTTCTTTATAATCTATACATTTCAAGCGTCTGCCTGTTGCCGTTATTGATATCGAGCAGTAAACGACCAAAAAACCGTGTGGGAGGCCCACTTCATTTTTTTTATCCTGTTTTAGTATTTATTGATACAGCGGCAATAAAAATATATAATCTGTGAAAATTCCAACTGTCTAGATATCATAGGTTATGAGACACAGCCTGGTGAAAGACGTATGGACGGACAGACATACAGGTGGACAGCGGAGTCTTAATTATTATTTTACCGTTTTTACCATTTGCAAACCCTAAAAAGGAAACTATGAAATCGGAAGGTAAATTTAATAATTTACCTACATTACTTTAAAAAAATATATAAACCAATATAAAACTTTGCCAATTCACCAAAACAATCTTAACTTTTTGAGTATAATTTATTTTGTGTTCAAAATTGTTAAAGGACGAAATCTAAATGCTGCTCATTTTTAAAGCTGTTAAAGAAACAATTTGCCATATTTCATTTTTTGCCACTTTAGATAGTCTTAATATTGTTGGTTAGATGCATAGTACTATGGGGAGCAGTTTCTTTTTTAATAGGACACCATAGACTCATAAAAAATACTTAGCTACAAAGTTACACGAAGAATGTTTGAAAGAAGTAGTTGGGATAGGTTTTATCGGTATATATTTTATTGGCTTATTCAACGTTATTTACATCAGAAGTGCTAATATATTTTTTGATACAATCGTTAAGTAAAAGTCAAAACTTTAATATTTGTCATTGAGTTTATGTCATTACAAAAATGTATGATGAGCGAATGTGTTCCCCTCTTGTAATAACGCCCACTGTATAGCTATATAGTATTGCTTGTATCAAGCACAATAGACCTTTATATATTTTGTGAATATATTAGCAGTGACCACAAAAACGCTTTTTTATAATAATAATTTTCTATTTAAGAATTTTTTACAGCTTTTTATTATTTCATCTAAGAAATCAATACCTACGGAACTTCTGTGACTGACTGACTAAGATACCCAAACGTGCAACGTAAGTGAAAACTAAGAAAGGAATCTTGGAAATGCCACCCTTAAGAGGGTAAAGTAGGGGATGAATATTTGTATGAAACTTTTTTTCGTGTGATGGATTTGCTTAAATTTTCTTGAAAATATAGTGGGATTAAAGTAATGAATAAAGGGCATAAGGGGATGAATGTTTGCATGAAACATTTAGTGCGAGGCAAGACAAAGGCAAAAACTAGTCGTCTATGTGGTGCTAAATAGAAATAATAAATAGGTCTTTAGTGAACTCATAAAACAACTTTTGCATCATGCACAAGGAATTCGCGTATACCAGAGCGACTATATGTACTAAATTATTAATGCAGCCCTATCAAATATTAAAGCTTAGTATACATACCACTTGTTGGAGCTGAGACATCACCGACTTCGCAATAAACTAAAGATAGTCATTTGCGGTTGTAAGTAAAGCCGTTGCCCGACATTGCTACAGGGTTGGCATTTAATATTTCAGTGGCACTTCTTGCTGACAATGTTCTGAATAAGTAACATCCTCGATCTAAAGGCAGCCTTCTTTACAATGTCTTGTTCTGTGGGTAAATATTGACTTACCAAAAATTTATTGTTAGTTTAGTGTAAATAGCTCTTGGTAAACACGAATAACAAGAGTATTTTTATTATAATTATTACATATAAAGTAGTAAGTATAGTATTATAATTATTACATATAAAGTGGTATTCATATACATCTCACACCATGATCCCAAACGAGATAAAACTTACGTATTGTACTGTGACGCATTTTTTTTAAATTGATGTTTAAATTTTCTCATTTTAGATTTTTTATGGTGCGTTTATACGCAAGCCACGCCTCGACACGCCTCCACAAACATAAGTGTGTAAATGAGCTATTTGGCTTGGGTTGTGCGAGGTTGTGATAGATTGTTGCCGACCCGAGACAGTGTCGGCTTTTTAACATAGATCAAAGGAAGCGTGCATGAACATTTGTAGTTTGTGAGTGACTTCTAAGTCCTCGCAGGCGTGTAAACATAGAATTAAGGTTATTTTGTGTGGCCGTGACATTTGTACCACAAGGAACATAAGGGTGTTGCCACTTTTTGTATCCGATTTTGCCAAGCTGGTGTTTTGATCTCCATAGAAGTGTGACACTGCTGCAACTAAAGCTCATGGGGCTGAATATCGAGTGGTCCGTGACGGTCAAATACCTAGGCGTGACCATCGACCGCAACCTCTCCATGAAGCCCCACGTAAGAAACATTGTTGCCCAGGTTCGTACCGCGCGGTCCCTTCTGCGGCCCATACTATGCTGGCTGCGTGCGCAACAGTCGCTCGCACTACGCACCCTTGTAGACGCAACTCGCTATGTGCGGAACAGTACGATCTCCAGGGATCTGCGCTTGGAGAGCCTGGACGACTTCGTGGGACGCCTGAGCACCAACCTGTTCGTGCGTGCCGACGGATCGCAAGCCCACCACCTGCGGGAACTCGCCCCCTATCTTTGTCGACCACCGGACAGGTACGGCCTGCCACGAGACCTCGTCTCCTTAGCAACCCCGCCCAAATCATCCCCAACTCCCGACCTGGTACTGGCTGACGGGCGCTCCTCAGGGTCTATACCCCTAGGAGCTCGACCTCGCCAAGCACAGGTCACTATACTGGACTAGACTCGGGCGTTACTAGCTGGTCTTCACCCTATGGGGCCTACTCACGAAGACACGACTCCGTTGGATACACCCATCCCACCAACACCCCGGAAATATTAATCGGCCCTTTGGGCCCACCCCCTCCTGAGAGGAGACCCGAGCCCAGCAGTGGGACATTATGGGTTGATGATGATGGGCCCACCCCAGTGACCCACATGTAGTTGCAGGCGGCGCTGAAACCACCTTGACAGGTTTTAAACCTGGCAAGGTTACCCCGAGATCCCTAGGGGGTCTACGAGAAGAACTACTGAGATCTGAGAGATATTTAATTGCGATCAAGTTTACAAACACACACTAAATTATTGATAGTATATATATACTTTTACTGTAAAATTATTAACAAAGCATGTTATTTTATGGACGAAGCATCAAATATAATAATGTTTTTATTTAATCAGTTTGTATCTGCCCGTTTGCCTGCTATATTGTAAGAAAAAAGAGTAATAATATGTTAAGCTGTTGTGAACATTTTTCTCTTTTCGCATGTTCTTTTTTATTGTTTTTTATTCTATTTCTAACATGTAGCTATAAAAACACTGCAACCTCAATACACTTGTGTGTAGTAATTTCCGAAAAATAGTGTTGTATAATCAACCAACTCCAGAGACGAAGTTAAGAGTTTTTCTGATTATGGAAATGCTAATAAATGCGTTTAGAAGTTGGGGTTTTAGACCCCGTGCCTCGGAGAGCACGTAAAACTACCAATCCTGCACCTGATCTCTATCTGCCCTGCAGTGTCGGGTAACCATCTTATCGGATTATGAGAGTAAAGGAACAGAGCGTGTATCTGGATTTTGCGCACACACTTGTGCACTTATATCTCCTGCACAATCAGCTGGTTTCCGACGAGGCTGGTCGCGTTGGCCGAAATAGGCCAGTAGAATATCAAGCATCGAAAGTCTAACAGTCGACTGCTGGGCACCAGCCTCTCCTTGCTCCTCTACTTTTTTATTATCTAATATAAGAAATCGTGAAACGTGAATAACTTAATTATTAACATTGGTTTAAAAATCTCAAAAATAATTCAACCTTAAAAAACTAGCCAAGTGCGAGTCGCGCTCGCGCGCCAAGGTTTCCGTAGAAACCTGTATGCTTTTCGCAGTTTTCACTTTATCTGTGTTACAAGACGTTTCTTCACGGGAAGTACCTTGTAGGTTTTGATTAATTTGCGAGTGTCGATAATTTGCAGGCTAATAAACGGCTGTGTCATTTGATTGCGTTGGCTTAGAAGTTTGATTTTTCCCTGCTCCAAGGGAAAGAAGACTTAAGTATTTGGTATGAATTTCAGCTTGATACCTGCGGAGAGGATCATTCGTGAGAAAAAGGTTCTTGAGAGACAGACACACGGACATAAAAGTGATCCTTTAAGGGTTCCGTTCTTGCCTTTTAAAATACAGAACCCTAAAAATCAATGGATTTTCAGTTAATAAATGACTCTTTTAATTTAAAACGTATCCGTCACCGGGGTGTGCGTCACTCTCTGCATGAAGCCCACAAAGGGTTGATTGACAGCCACGATTGACCATAAAGTGATAAGGGTCGAACCAATTGACGTTTATCAGACGTTTTGTGGATGTTGGATATCCTTTGAATTTTTCCATTTAAAATTGACTTTTTGTTTTAATTATTCAAAGTCAGTTCAATTGATTGAACTGTGTTGACGTATATTACAGAAACAATTTATTCAATCGGTATATGTAAGCTGGGATGAAATGATAATTGCAAATCGGGCCTGACCCTCGAAAGATGGCCCGGCTCTTTGATGAGCATTTTCGACAATTTACTCAAAAATGATTGGCGCGGCGTCTGCTCTTTTCAGCTTTTGCCCAAATTGGGCAGATCCATTGTCCCTGTACGATAGTTGTATACAGAGGTTGTCTATATAACTATACTGAGCACAGTTGCGTGAGCAAGCGCCCTGTAAAAAACAGGTAACGCATCGGATTTATATATTTTTAATACCAAGCATGGTATCGCTCGACTGGGTGTGTGACACTAGTAGGGATTTAAATAAAATCACTGTGCACTGATCTGTAGCTTCATAAGACTCCACGGTTTAATTGGCAATTGCCTTGAATTAAATACCAGCCTTGTTCTTACATTGAAAATGTTTGTAGACCTTATACTAAAACGTGTAACAGAACGATAACGCGATCTAATTTTGTCACAGCTCCATCTAAGGAACGAAAAAGACACAAATATGTGATATTATGTTTTTGATCGCACTATGTTGATGTTGATCTCGAATAATATACATTTTCAATTTGTTCACCATTAAAGATATTAGCGTGAGCTTAACAATTCCATGTATAGTAAAACAATTTTTTTTTACCTAAAAGAAGAAGATACAACATGTTAAAGATTTTAACAAACTAGTCAAAATTATTACAAAGAGTAATAATTTTGACAAAACTCTGTTAAAATTGAGCTTAATTTCTATACTCTGGTATAGTGCATGAGTTATTAGAAGATAAAGTAGCTGTTGGTCATTTAGTGGATAACTTAGCAATCCACGCACTAATATTTATAGTAATCGAATTAGTTGGTTCTTAATATTAAGAAACTTACTTTCATACGCATTTATAAATTAAAATAAGTTTAGTACTTTAGAAAAGTTTCGGTAACAAAAACACGTATGGGAGAATTTATGTGAAAACTCACTTGTATTCTAAAATTCTCGTTATAATGGTTTATCAAACAAAAAGGTGATGTTTTGTAGATCCATTTGATCCGTCATTTATTGTCGATCGTCACAAACTGCGTGCAGTTTGCACGTTAACAAATAACAGTGACGATTTGGAAGAATATATGGGTGATACCGGCTTGCGCAATGGGGCGATTTATTTTGAGACAAGATGAGGTTAGGTCGTGGACCGTTCCGGAGGATTTAGGTGTAATAGGTGTCACGTAAGCCGACAATTTAGGATCCATTTTTAAACTTAAATAACAGTAAATTAAGGTTCTACGATCTAAAATTTATTTCATTTTGATTTATTAAATGATTTTTCAACTTTTTTCTACTTTGGTCTAAAATAAAAATGAACGATATTTTAACGGTAAACATTAAAATATGTTATCATGTTCTGATAATAGTTTTGGTTTTTGTGGGAAACATAGATTGAAATAAATAATGGATATATTTAACTAATTCCGCTTGTACTGGAGTTTAGTTTGAAACTTGTGTGTAAAATTATAATATACTAGCCGAGCCCCACGGTGCTACCCGCTGTATAACAACAACCGCAAGTAAAGTTTGTCTAAAAAAGAAATAAATGTAACATTTAGTAAGAAGCAGATATTTCAATATTTTGTACAGACACTCCAATTTTATTTATTTGTATAGATATGTGTACTAATAATATTATATTTTTGACTGCCTCTGTAGCGCAGTGGTAGCGAATGCGACTGCTGTGCAAGAGGTCCCAGTTTCGATTCCTGAGTCGGACCAAATGTTTGTATGATCTGCAAATATTTGTTTCGGAGTTTGGGTGCTTTCTATGTATGATATGTATGTATTTACGAAAAAAAGTATATAAGTATTAATATCAATTGTCTAGTACCCATAGTACAAGCTCTGCCTAGTTTGGGACTAGATGGTGATAAAAAAAATGTACCCACTAAATAAAAAAAATAGCACACGGATAACAAGCGCACAGCTCAGATGAGCTATGGATCGGTTAAGTATGATTAGTGATTCAGTGCTGATAGGTTATTTCTGTAAGGAACTCTGTTCAATTAAGTGTAATACCAAGAGTAATCTTAAAACCCGCAGTTACCAAACTAACTACTGCAAGTATTGATAAATTCAATAAAAAACTAAAACAGCAATAATATTCAAAACCGGGCTTAACTCGCCTGTGGCCATCTGTGAATAAACTAAAATATTGTGAATAGGTATAATTATCATGATTATTAAGCCGGTAAATGTATTTAGGTAATGACTTAAATTTATAATGTAGATAAACACAATGAACGGCTTCACTTTAACGGCAGTGTTTTGCCATTATTATAGGATATTTGGCATTCGTTGAGGGCCGCTGTGCCAAGTCGCACTCTACCTACTGACGCTTTTTGACATTATCCAATGTTGTTGTGCAATTTTAGGAATATTTTACCCTACATGTGTTGCTACTATCCGGTTCAAAGATCTTTATTTCTCATTAAGACAATCGTCACTTATATGAGAACAATATTGAACAACATATTTTACATAAACTCGATGCAGGTGCAGTAAAAATAATTAAAATAATAGAAATAATAAAATAATACCAATACGGTAAGGAGCGAGCTCTCCGCATTACTGTGCTATTGCAATAGATTTAAAGTAGCTACAATAGATGTTCTCAATTTCTAAATTATCTTTTACCTACATACACATGTAGTGTATCCAATTACTGCTAAATGTATTTATAATTATGAAGTAATAACAGTTGCTCACAATATATTAGGAGAGTAATGGCTCTTAAGAATGCTAACCGCGTGTAAGGCAACATGTAACGATTTTCTTCGTGCTTCTAAAATAATTAGTGGAAGATGCTTAAAGAGTGAAACGATTTAATCTGTTAATAAGATACCCAGAGATCAACGCACAGGCCAAACTGCTGAACCAAGAATACTGAAATTTTGCATTTAGGTTCCATAAAAAACGTAAGTGAGCACTAAGAAAGGAATTGTAGGAATTCCACCCCTTCAGAGGAAAAAAGGGTATGAAAATATCTACCTCTGCGCGAGCGAAGCCGAGGGCAAAAGCTAGTAAATGTCTAAAGGAATAGATCACTGAAAGTAGCAGTGTTGGAACTCTATGTTCCCAAAATTATAAATCTGTTACTTAAAACTCAATGCCGGGATATGTAGCTGACATAATATGGCACTTGACTAATACTAAATTATCTACCAGAAATCAAGAAATCAGTACCTTTAGAATATTCATCAACAATGTCTTAGCTTAATCATCAGCTTATCGCAATCCACTGCTGGAGACAGGCCTCTCCAATTGAACGCTGTTTGATTCAATGTTTTAGCTTAGGCATGAATTTTCTTGCTTTAAAAACTTCTCTCAAATATCTAATGTGATTTAATCCTCTCCTATTTTCAATTTAGTATTCCAAATACGCAAGTTTGTGAAGATGTATACGTGTTTGTTACTTCTGTACGCATAATCCTGAACGGATTTAGGTGAAACTTTACAGCAATCAAGCTTATACATTAGAATATCACATAGCCTTTTATTAAAAACAATTACTGACTTATATTGAAATTGAAATCTATATATAAATAGTAAGTAGATAAAATTGTAAGAGGTTGATGTCTGTACACTAAAGATATTGAAGAAAAATTAATGAAGTTGTCTTTTTTTATAGTAACAGAATTCAAAGCAACAGTTTTTATAATCTTTGGCTATTTCTCTGTTTTTGTTAATCTCAAAAATGGCTCAACGTTAAAAATTACGTCATTGAAAAGAATTGCCGTTATAATCGACATATACAGGAGCAGAGTCGCAGAATCCGAAATCTAGTTAATATTAAGGCAATATAAAAGTAGTTTGTTTTGTAAAGCTTACAAATTTTATAAAGCATTCATCTCACTAAACTGTCTTCGTTTCTAACTATACTGGCCAGTCATGTGCCCTATAAAATCTTCTGACGTATTTATAATATTACGACGTCAGCAACAGTATTGCAAAGTAGCCCCTTCTATAAGCTTTGTACCCAAGCTCATGATGAAGCCAGTGCACTAAACACAATATTTAAACAGAATAGGGACGTTTTCATAAAAATCATATTAAACTGCAAGTCCAAATTATTTGAATCAGTCTTTTAGTGTATATAAGAATTTTGTGATGAAACCAGTCAAGAACTTTCGTTGGTCTAACGGTTAGCGCGTGTGACTCCTGCTCAAGAGGTTTCAAGTTCGATACCCGAGTTGGGTCAAAAAATGCTGATGCATTTTTCTCACAAGAAATTCTTAATAACATCACGGAGTATGGAACATGTCTGGAAATCGTTATTGAAAAGTCAGTGCCATGAAATATACTGACAAGTAGTTCAACCTTTGTAATCCGTTCGCTCTCAGGGTGCCAATGATTCCGTGGAGAAACAGATATTCAAGTAAAACCGGTTCAACTAGTAGCAGACCCCAAAAAGGCTAACGGCAATGAAGCAAAAATCATCAAAAAGATAACGTAGGTCTATATCATGGAATTAATGAGTACTGATACAGACTCAATTTCTGTTACTAAATCTACTATTTATTAGATTTAGCTTACTAAATTGCAATTTTTAACTAATCACATTATATATGTGATAATCATGTTAAAACTTCATCTAGGTTTTTAACTGAGCCAAAACACTAAATTTGAAACGGCTCAATAAATATTCTTGAATTATAAATAACAAAATTAGCGTTTAAATCACTTTTTGGACCAAAAAAATGTACAAATGTTCCAAGTACAGGTCCAAACGTCCCCAAAGTCTATATTTAATTAATGTCGTTATTCTAATGAGATACCATTAGGTCGTAACAAGTAAATCCACCTGAATATCACAAAAATTTCCCAGACCAGAATTTATGTATTAAATTTAACTTTATGTGCAAATTGATTAATTTGGCTTCGTTAGATTGACTAGTTCAGATTAATTAGGTTGGCTTTAGTATGTGGGGAGTGAATATTGCGTACTAAAATATTTACATCAATCTGGTTTATCTAATAAGCATTGGTTTCAATAGACTACTTGCTGACCTTGACCTGCATATATATTTTTGAAATACTTTTTAGGAAACATAATGATCTGAAAATTCAAGGGTGATAGTTTTACCAAATACAAACCCAGAGATGCTACAAAAATAGTGGTCTCATTCTATAGAACCACTTTATAAAAAATAGTACCCAAAATATACGAGACGTACTATCCAAATATGTAAGAAGTAAGTTACACAAATGTGGGCCGAAAATTGTTTTTATACAATAACGGAATGTGTGCAATGTAATATAAAATACCATAAAACGGAATCACCCAAATGTACGTACGCGCATAACTTCCGATTGACTGCACCAAATAAGATGATTCATTTTTTAGTGTATTTGTTTGTTAGGAAAAGGTTTGTATAAAAGAAAATTAAAAGATAACAAGTAAGTTTTTCAGCAACTTAGAAAATGTTTACTAAAGAAAAATATAGTAATACGAAGTTTGCCACGTTAGCTAGTAGTTAATAGAATTTAATAGCAATGTAATCAATATTTTATATTGTTAATATAATGCTTAACAATAATTATAAATTATATTTTTAGTGTTTATTTAATATTATTATTTTTAAGTCATAACGTTAGTTAAGAACATTTGCACAAACAGCATTTGCCTAAACATGGCAGAATATGGTATGATCAAAAACCACAAATATTACAACTAGTACCAACCTATGTTCTAAGCAAATAAATTTCATTTCATTTCATTTCATTGAACGAGTTGATCTTGCATGTTCATCTTTTTCCTACCGTATAGAAGGTTCAATTTACAATCGACTGATTTAAGCACGAGCGGGCCAGTTCAACCGGGGAAGTCTGCCCTTTCATGTAAGAGCGATCTATAAGGACAGAACTTGTGCTATCGTATTTCGTTATTGAGTACCAGGCTGGAACCCCAATAATGCAGAAGCACCATGCTGCATTGCCTACATTCACAATGAGTATGGTGAACACAACTCAAGAGTTGTGTTCACCATACTCATGTGTTCATATCCAAGGATTATGCTCATGCTTTCCATCAGGTAGAGAAGGGTTACTTTGACAGACTCACATACATAAAAATATTTGTATTGCAGATTAGATAAAGTACTTACATGTAATTGAGGCGGTCTATCATCATTTTGAACTTCATATTAAAAGTGATAAATGTAGTGATTCAATAGTACATTATACCATCATCTATAATTTAGAGAACGAGTATTACAATTCCTTAAGTATCAGTAACTTTTAATTATATTTTACCTTCAATGTTGAGTTTATATTAGCTGAAGACTTAAACAAAACCTCTAATTAGGTTTTGTAGCACTATGCACGATATAGAAAGTTTCCAACAAAAGAACAAGAGCAGTTTCATTTCATTTTCGAGTTTGTTAGCAACGGCGAGAAGTTACACTTTCAATGTCGCGAACGAACTTTTTACTCCCTCTATACATAATTAACTTCTGAGAAAGTAGCACCGACTTCAATGTGTTTTAATCATGAGTTGTAGTGGATGTGGAATATTTTGTTAAGTCTAGCAATACTAATTTTGGATGTAGCCACAAGGTGAAAGACACATACACACATACGCAGTGATGAACTGCAGAATGTTTTGCTTCTACATTTATTTTTAATTATTTTCTAACTTCTTTCTTTTGTGTACATCAGTGGACTTAATGCCCAGGGCAATAACTTCCGGCCTACCTTCGGGAGATAGGTGTGGAGATCTAGTAAGGTAGGTGCAACGAGGTTAGTCCGAAATCGATACAATTTATACTATATAATACATACAAAAAAACCCTTGCGCAAGCACTTAATCTAGTTATCATACACCAAAAATGCCTTCCATTATTTTGCAAAAAAAGCTGTTACATTTTACACTGCTAAACCAACATTAACCAAACATAGCTAAAAAAAACAAGGAAACTGGCTTTTAAATGAAAGAAACGGCATCAAAATCGATTTATCTGTTTGACAGTTACGATGCCACATACATACCATACAAACACACACACACACATACACGCACACACAAACATATATCTATGTCAAACATCTATGTCAAACTTATAACCCCCCCCCTAGCCCCTCTTTTTGCGTCGGGGTTAAAAACATTGTTCGAAGATATTTTAAACTAAGATTAAATGAAGGTATTGTACGGAATCGCATTTGATTCTTCGTGTTATAGTAGTTACATATTGAACAATTATCAAATGGTTGAGACAAAAACTCAAATTTAAAACATCTATAGTACAAAGAAACTTTAGTGTAAGCTTCACACTCCAACTGCCAGAGAATACAGGCCAACTCGTTCATCGAAGTACACAAGAGAAGTTGGTTTGACTTCGCTATACAAATCGGAGCCAGCGTCGGCCAACGCATCCAACGACCAATGTTTGGCAAGTCAATGTTTGATCCACAAACACTGAGCCTCTTTTCGCACCAGATTACCAATTTGCATAAAACGATGTTCTGCAAACTCTTGAAATTTAGTATAAAGTTGGCCGCAAAATTCGTATCGCACGTTTATAGGAATTTATTTATTGAAATTGTTACAACTCTTTAAAAATAGGAGTTCCCTCAGGATTTTACAGTTCCGATCTCCAACAAATGGACTTTAGGTCATGAAAATGATAACATATCTGAGATATTAATTGATCTAAGATTTCAGTAATTAGTATGTTTTATTTTAATTATTAATCAAAATTTAAGGGCACTTAATGACTCTAATATCAAATAATACTCCTCGTATTTAGGTATATCTACAGTACAAAAATAATTCATTTTTTTTCTGTAAAACATTTAACCTAAAAATATTCACGTATTTGAGTATTTGGTTCTACTTAAATGCATTTGTTTAAATAAGAAATCCAAAACTGCGCTCCACTTGACTATGAAGTACCGATTCACACCCCAACAACATATATCATGCTCCACAATTACGTGCTTATGACATATATATTAAGACACTCTTAACATTAAATTCGTTAAATAGAATGTTGAATGATCAAGCAAAATGGAAAAAAAACTCATAACACCGCCACAAACAAACTTGAAAGAGAACGTAGGAAGATGATGGTGTAATTACAAAATTTTGCTTTCATTACGTTAATAAGGTAAGCTTTTGTATTCCTTGTGATCCTTTAAGGTGAGAATTGTTCAAATATTTTGAAGTAGCTCTTATTTAGCAATTAATAACAATAACCGGACCAGTGACCGCATGATTGAATGAAACTGTTGAGATAATAGGGACCTATCTTGATAAATATTAATTATCGGTTCACAGATTTAAGATAAACTCCTTACTACCAGTTCTCGAATGTTGTTGTACCAATTCATAAATGTGGTGGTAAAGAAGCCATGTCTCAAACTATATATATTATAAATATAACTTTAGAAATCTTAAGTTTATTAAAAAGTTAATAAATTCGAGATTGACCACTTATTTAGAAAATAATGACATCTTGTCTGAGAGTCAATTCGAGATTGACCTCTTATTTAAAAAATAATGACATCTTGTCTGAGAGTCAATTCGGCTTTCGGAAAGCTAGATACACGGCAGATGCTTATAACCTACGGCGTTCCCCAAGAAAGCGTGCTAGAATCAACTTTGTTTGTACTGAGTAGTAGGATCCGTAAACTCATTTACGTATTTAGGAACCTTAGAAACGTCGCTACGACTAAACTCATCAAGCAATCATACTAAGCGCTGTGTCAGTCTTTGATTTCATACTGCATAGTATCTTGGGATTCAGCTCCAGTTAGTGTCATCAAAAGTGTGGAAATCACACATCGGGCCATTCTTAAAGTCAGCACCTTTTCGACCTATTTTATTCCCAACAAAACAACTGTATGAAGAATGTGAAGTTCTTACAGTTAGGCAATTATTTTTAGTAAATATTATTATGAAACACTATGATGAGCTACCCTATGATCCATAAGGGCATAAAGCGTCACATCATTTATAAGGCAATTCTGCTGTTCTTTAGGTCTATTTATCTTTAACAGAGTAAATAGAGTAATTTTGATTTATAGCCTAAATAGAAATGAATGTAAAAGAAGGGTTACATCTTGGCTGTGAGGCCTGGATTATCGTGAAACGTATTCTCCTGATGGTGTTGTGATGGCGGATTTTCTTTACACTTTTTACTTTATTCGGTAACTACAATTGAACATCCAGTCAAAAATTAAAAGATTTCAACACACCCTCTCACACCCAGGCACTTACAGTTTCACAACCCACAAAGAGAGGATCACTTACACAAATTTACCGTGTTAAATTTTACCTTAGAATATTTATTTTCCCTAATCTTAGATAGACTAGTCTTGATATAAATTCTAAGGAGAGAGGCGCCGCATGCCAAACCCAGGTGTGAGACCTAGTTTGGTAGTGGATACTGTTCGTAATTTTTTTGGCCCTACAAGGGGGTACTGTACCCTTTTTTGGAAAGGTTACTCAATTTGATCCTGAAGTCACACTTAATGTTCTATTTCTTATAACTTCCCTCAAATTATTACTTTTCAATACTTTTGGTACATGTTGCAGTACACATTGTTCAGCTAAAATAAACTTTATATTCATGCGTTGTAAAACTAATATTTTAACATTGAATTTGTTCTCGAATGAATAATGTACTATCTTCTAGTCTGTTTAAACATGTAAACAACAATTTTATAATCATTTTTCTGAGAATAAATGTATAATTATTATTATGTATTATTACTATATATAATAATATTGTTCTCGAAGTTAAAAAAAACTATATAATTTTAACCTGTTGCATCCTCCCTTTGGCCGACAGCTCTTGTAATATTAAAGTGGAGCGTACGAGACTGTACGTCTATACAGACGTACAGTCTCGTTTATTCATGTACTCACTCACTTATATACTATAAGTGAGTGAGTACATGAATAAATTACCAAGTTAAGTGACTGGATAGACGCATACCTCCACTGTCAATTACTAAATTTAAATTTTTCTTTATTCTTATTATTTACTAAATTTAAATTACTAAAAGGAATGATTTCTTTGACTTGGTAGAGTATTGAAATCAATTGAAGTAAACTTTTGGGAACTAACTTTCATTCTGATTTCGAGTTTCTCTTCTTGCGTCAAAGGAATATTACACTACAGGTCACTACATCAGTATTGTTATATTGACGCTGCTTTATTGTTTCTCCTTTCAAATATATTATGATCTTTCACCCATTTGAAGGTATTCTTTGCTACAAAATATTTATCGGTAGCACTTACTTAAACTTACATTCATAAAATTGATACACGTTCACCATAGCTTTATTAGAAAGAAAGTTTCATATTAATCACCTGTAGTAACGACAAAGATACAAATATCTCACAGGATACTCACTTAATACTTTCGACATATAAGTCAATAGTAACGATATAGTCCACCGTCCGCAGAGACATAATTTATATCAATTTAATACAAGCTCCATTAATTACACCGACGTCTATTTTATTACATAATACATTTATTTTACAATCCATAATTTAAAACGAGCGGAAACTTAATTCAGTTCTGAAATTTCACCATCGAGGTTACTGTCGATTTAATACAATTTTAATTATTTTAAGCTTTCCTTATCATCACATAATATACAATTATACAAGAGATTTCTCGGATATAAATTTTGAAAAGAAAATTCCGTTAGGAATAGATCCTGATTCACGGGGGACTATACTCTTTGTAGATCGTACAAAGTATCGTCCCATGTGGTGTTTGAACCCACAGTACTCAGCGCAGTAGGAAACAGTGTGGTGATCGCTTAAACCACTACACAATGTGTGCAGTCATGTGTAAGGTTAACGAGTATTTTTGATAAAAGTATCTCTAAGTAGTCAAAACTGATTTAAAAATACATTATTGTATTAAGAGAATTTATCATACCATTATTAACTTGAAGTGTTATGCTCCCTTGGAGGTTTTTATTTAGTGATAGAATCAAGAAAGGTACAGGCGGCTAAAGACGTTGACTTTTAATAATCTTGAATTGAATCAGAAGTCGTCACTTTGATTCTCATCAAAAGTATATGATATCAGGATTATAATTAATAAAGGTGTATTTACACTGCATGATCTATTCATATGAAGTTTTTTATTAGCAGTAGTTTTAAGTCCAAAATATATCATATTAGTAGTCTATACTAACTGCACTGGGTTTCAACCATTGAACTCCATAAAATATTATATATTCTTCAATTGTTTCAACGTAATATATAAAACTGATTATATATAAATTAAACCCCATAGCTTATCTTTAGCCCTTAATTTCATTTATTTCAAGTATTATTATTGACATAATAAGGTTAGGATTACTTATTTATTAAAGACTAACTAACCTGATGAATTTTGTTACGCCATATTCATTTTCATGAAATATTTTAGGATTACCGAAAAATTTAAAATATTTTAGTAAGCCCATGTAAACAGTCCCACAATGTCCCACAGGACTGCATACGTGTATACAACTTCATGAGAGCCTCGTTATATATTAAGAAGATATAACATTTCCGGTTTTGCTTTCATTATATTGATTAAAAGGCGATAACTAATTGGTAGGTATATGTCACGAACAACAATTTCATGACATCTTACTACTATTTACCGAACGGAACATATAAACTTGACAACTATTCTGGTCCTCATGACAAGTGGTCTTACTTTCCACTCGACATTTTCCGCAGCTTGTCGTGAAATCTATTGATGAAAAAACTTTATCTCGGATTCAGTAGGTAAGTAGGTCAGAGCACTTGGAAATCAGTATGAATGTATGCTTCAAAACGAAAACTTTTAAATGAAACCAATTTTATGTTCGTATGCTCATTGTTTAGGCTATCGAAAGAGCAGCAGTGGAACGAGAGCTATTGAATTCAGTTTCTTTGGATAATGAACGAAATAAAGCTGAGGTTGGTTAAATTGCTATTTAAACAATAAATTTTGTGATTTTGTACTTATACCGTAGTAAATATACATGTGTTATATTAAATGCAGTTTTATCTTTTTCTTACCCAATCATTATGTACCAAGAAAAACTCAAAATAACTTACTTTTTCTTTTCAACCAATTGCAAATTTTATAAGCCTTATGTTCTTATTCCGAATACATACTTACAATAAATAAATACAATACTAATATTATTAAATCGAAAGTAGCAGTGTCAATCTGTCTGTCTAGCTGCTATGCTTCCGCGGCTTAACCGCTTCACCAATTTCCATGAAATTTCGCAATAATCGACATATACACGAGAAGAACAGCGGGCAATAGCTAGTCTTGTATAAGTATATAATTCTCGTGTCACGTTATTGCTTACGATGAACTCCGGAAATGTCTCGACAATTTCCATGGTTTTTTTATCACGTATTATTTATTAATCTAATAAACGAATGGAATACAATAAAGCCGCAGCAATGCGTGGCCGGTTCTGCTAGCATATTGCAAAATATTGGGTGTATATCATAAAATGTAGGTCTTTTTTATATCTCTGTCTGCCACTTCGGAGACAAAAGTACAGGATTATTTGTATTCCTTTTCCTACTTTTAGACTTATTCGTCCTGATTACAGTACAATAGAGCCATTATACAGAATGTGTTGGAGGATCATAATAGATAAAAATAATAAGTCTTAAAATATTATCCATTTATGAAACTTATAAAATAAAGCATACTCTTGGATTGTTCAAAATCAGGCACTTGCGAAACGCTACATAAGTGACTCTAGTTGCTCAGTCCCAAAACAACATTTTTTTCAAAATGACGTCATAACGACAGTCCCAAAAAGATGGAGAAGAACCGACAAGAAACTCCACGATTACTCCATGTCTTCGATGTTACTGTATGCAAATCGGTTCTTTGTTATTATTGCAACAGCTTCAATCCCGGTCGGCACGCTTACTCTAACTGTAAATATTTTAACTGCAACACTAATATTATAATAAAACATCGCTATCGTTTGTATAGGTGTTTCTTTTAATAATAATATGAATATTAATACAATTCAACCACAAAGTACTTGGATTTTATTTAATTTCTATAATTGTGATAAACGGGAGGTTTTTCTAGGTTCAGCAGAGCCATGCTTATTTCTACACGAACTTGCCGGCTCGACCGGGGCGGTACTTTCCTCGTGCAAAAGACGAACCTAATATGACGGCAATCGTGATGTCATGTTCCGTTGGTGAGTGCAAGACCGCAGGCCCAATGATGCAGAAGCATTTCATTTAGCTGCCATAGTGCAGGTCACCATGCTGCAGTGTCGCGTTGTCTGCATGCGCCATGAGTATGGTGACCACTTTTAATCGGTTTGACTTATGTTTTCCTTCAGGTAGAGTCAATTTTGGCATTCCCATTCAAAAAAAATATATAATAATCATGATATATTTTTTGACCTAAGATGAAAATCAAAATGGTGACTTCTGATTATATTATTAGGATAATTATAAGTCATCTCTTTGAACACCGGCATCTTTCCTGATTCCATCTCAGATAAATTCGTTTCCTAAATAAAAATTCTTAGCATATGAGCAGGCTCATATATTTTTCAAAGGGTCTTCTTCAATGATATCGTTTGAAGTTTCTAGAAAGTGTGCAGCTGTCTCCAAAAATAACAAAAATTTCAATACCTTTGAGGATAGTACTGTAGAATAATTCGGTAAATATAAAGTAAAAGACGATTAAATGCTTTTATCTCTTCTATCTTATCGTTAACAAGTACTACACAATCTTCTAAAGAAACTTTCTGAGAGTTGAAACCTTTTAGAATTACGACATCAAAAGACCCTTACATCTTAACTCGTGACCATGGATTAGACTTAAGAATATATTGTTTGAAATCAATTCGAAATATAGAAGTAATCGTTATTTGTAGTTAGAAGTACCCAACGACTTAAAAAGCATTAAATGATGGCTGTTTAAAATACGTGGTAACCTCATGGGTTACATTATCAATAATAATTGCTAAAAAGCAATATAATCTCTATCTGTTCGCCAAGGTTTGTTTTTCTTTGAATATATTTTTATCATAGACGATTGTAAATCATTTATGACTTCTATGGTTCCAGTTATTGTCTGTGTTTAAGTTATATTCCATGATTATTACCGTACTAAAGAATCATAGTTTATTTCCAAGGTATCTATAAAATCACGTGCAACGTGTGCAACTTTGAAGAAACAAAGCGTTAAATCTTAAATACCACCGTCATAATTCACAAATGATTTACTCATTAAAGTAATAAACAGTATAAAATACTAAGAATTCTTTCACGCAAGTTCTGCGACGTAATTTCACAAAGAATTCACGGAACTTTTTCATAATACTGCAGCAGTAGTTGCATAAAGACAAAAGTTCGGATTATGAAATTTTATTTGTGGGAATTTTCTCTAGTCAGCATTGTTGCAAATCACTGTCGTAGAGTTCTTTATAGACATTACATTAAAAACCATACGAACTTAATATTTTCGGTGTTATCATTCAAATAAAATATGAAACAAAATTCTTAGATTCAGTCTTGATAAATTTGGCATTACAATGTTGACCCAAAATTAATAGCCTTGGCACGTCTAGGGGTCTGAAAAAATCTATTGAATTTTTGAGTTCTATCAAAATTACACTGTAAATTTAATATTCGAAGCCCTTTTTTAGATTACTAAATACAGAATAGTTAAGTTCGAGACAAATTACAATAGCATGCATTTTACTGGCAATGGTTTTGAAGCAAATAATTATCATGAAGATTAAAGAATCTAAACCATTATATGCACTTTGAGCATACATTTATTGTTATTTTTAACTAACTGAGCCCCGTGGTGTTGTCCACGGTACAAAGATATTATGTGATATCTTTATAAATTGTAGCCTATCTATTATTCTAATGTATAAGCTATATTATTGTAAATTTTAATTAAAATCCATGCAGTAGTTTCTACGTGAAAGAGTAATGTGGCGACTTCCATATACAGCGCAACAACATAAATATATGACAACGCCATCCACCGATGATATACTGAACTACGGAGTTACATAGTGCACGAAGAAGCTGCCAATCCTGCATCGCGCAATAGAAGTTCTGGCGCCGATGAACATATATACAACTTCCCAACATCAACCGTTGAGCAGTATCATACTCACATCATCATACTTGATCATGCCTGGCGATCACCTCGCCTGGTCGGAGGATCCTCCCTTTGTGATGGAGGGACATGATACCCGTTCCTCTACAATAACAAACATCCATCCATACTTACAAACTTTCGCGCTAATAATATTAGCAGGATAATGCAGTGAGTGTAGCACCCTGGTTCATGATGGATACAAAACACAGTTGTTACATTGCTGCCATACTAAACGTTTCAATATCGATATAGATTAACATCGCGTCTTGACGAGTAAAGATCGCTTTTTCGCTGTATTAGGAGGCTTCTCACTTATGGTGTGAGCTTGTGTCTGCCACATGTACATCCGTTTGAAGATAATTCTTTGTACGAATATTAATTTTAAAATCTTTTCTTCCTTGTCCCGATTGTGGAGGTGTTGTTCTGGTGCCATATTAGTATAAAGTTAAATAAATAAATAAATAAAAGCCTTTATTGTTGATCTTATTTTTAAATAACAAAAGTTTTGTATGTATGCCCAAAAACTTATTACTATTATCAAAATTTACTATTTATTAGTTTTGTTATTAATATGGCAAACTGTAGTTACTCCTCAACTTGTCTTCCGACAAAGGCTTCCTCTAAAGATCGCTATTCACATCTATCCCTTGCCATTCGAGTCCATGTTGGACCCGCAATTTTCCTGATATCATCTTCCTATCTCTTAGCTTGTCTTCCTCTGTTTCTTTTGCAGTCTAGTTAGTTAATAGTTGCTATGTAAATACCATTTATTTTCGTTTCTTTGTGTCCGTCGTCACTATTTTTAATCTTTAGAGGGTCGTGGTCATTTTCCCCCACGAGGACCAGTCGGCTTGGGGGAGTGTTGTGATATGTTTTTACTTTGTTGCTTTTAAATAATGATTGTTGGGTTTTCCGTTTACCGACATTTAGTTGCTATTGTTCCGTTGTGTTAAAAAGTAGAGAATTGCGTTTAGTCCTCAGCAAATCATAAGCATTTAGTATTTTATGGATTAGCGGCATTAAGATTGGTTGTTTTCTTGGTTGCTTATTGGTTTCAGGAGATGTTGATGTTTTCCTTTTTTGACTATTGTCATTGTTTATTTCGCTTTTCTCTTTTATTATTAATTTGTCATACTTAAGATATGCAAAATTTCCTTTATTTTTCTGCTCTATCAGTTGCGGCAGCAGCATTTTTCTTTTCTCTAGGACAGCTTTAGTATAATCTTCCATGACGTATAATTCTTTAAATTTTTTCTTTAATGTTAGTACTTTATTCTTTTTCCATTCATTTACGAAAGAAACCAAGGTGGGTCTTGGCATATTACTTAGCTTCTTCTTTCTAATTCTATATACATTATTTACCTCTCGTTCTTCGAAATTAATGTCAAGTCAGTTTTAATAATAATNAATGTTGTAACAGCATTCGGCACTACCTTCACTAGAAGTTTTGTTTAAGGCGGAGTCTGAGCCATAAGGTACTGTAGAGGATGCTCTTAGTTTCGTTCCTGGAGGGGAGCGCTGGATTGACATATTTTCAATTATTAAATATAAAATACGCCTTATTAAATAGATTGAGCAAGGCTTTATGTATTTATTACAGGAAGCGCCTTACCAAAACAATGCCGCAATACTCTTAAATTATCTGTGATTAGCAGTCTGTAGGCGCCAGCAGCCTATCAATAATATATTCCTGTCTACCTCTTCAAGAGCAAAAATAATTCAATTTTTGTTGAGTTTTCAAAGTGAAATATGTAGATAAATATGAATTTAATCTATACAGCAATATAAGAAATTAGATTTCAATATAATTGACAAAAAGTACTCTCTAAGCCAGGTTTGAACCCTCAACGTTTTATTTAAGGAGTTTCACCGGCTGCTACGAGCTATAGAAATTCACGCAATGGAGACAAAAAGCTCGGTCTGTATGTGAAGCAAATCTTTGACGATTAATGAGCAACCAATATCATAGGTATTCAATACTCAACAAATTCAAGCACTTTAAAGATTTTAATTCACTGCCACCGTCACTGTCACAGATTGACCCGGTTATTATGGGTTTATAGTACTTGATTATAAAATAGATTCAACACTATCACTTTTGTTTCTTACTTATCATTGCCTAGTGCTAGTTTCAATTAAGACTTTTAACTATAACTATATATTTCAAAATTATTTGCGCAGAGCAACTTGCGACACGACTGTATTGAACGAACGCTTGGGCGGGGGGGGGAATAAGTTTCATCACATGTTGAAGTAATTCTGGGTTATAAATCTCGTCTTCTTTTATGCCAAAAATTATTAGGTTATTCTGCTTCTTTGTTCTTTTCAAGCTTTCAATCTCTTTCTCGAGATTTTCTAATTTTGTTTTTAACATTTTATTTTCTGCTATGATAGGCTCTAATTTCACAGCCAATATTTCCATTACCTTGTTAGTTACAGATGTTTGTATATCAATGGTTTGTTTCTGCGTTTCAATTTTAATTGATTCAAATAAAAGTTTAAACTGATCTTCCATTTTATAATATAATGTAATCTGAGTGTAATGAAACGTATTGAATAGTAGTTTTATTTTTCTTGGGTTGGCAACACTACACTTTATGCCACTGTTAACTGACGTCTTGACTATTTTACTTTACCGACATTATAATGGCCCCATTTCATGTCATCCATATTTTTTATCATTAATTCCATCACGACGAATACTTGAAGACTCGAAGACTTGAAATACTTGACATTGGCAGAAATAGCTGATCCGGCTGATTGCCATTCATCAAAAGAAGAAGACATTATAATGTCGGTAAAGTAAAATAGTCAAGATATTTAATGTTATATAAAATGTTAACTACGCTTAATTTGTAAGATCTTCCACTTTGCTATACTATGCACCGTGACTGCCACACCTTAGATCATTGATCTCTGTGGGTACGATAGATGGAATGGTTCGCTAGGCTCCTACCGACTTTCTGCAGTCACGGTGCTTGAGACAATGAATCATTGTACAGCTGTGCCTGATTCCTGGGTTTAAGGTTCACTGGCTGAGATTGCTGGAGTGAGAATGCCGTGCTGCCTACCCACTACCCAGCTCATCGCTTACAGATGTCCTACCTTCTGTGAAGTTTATAGAGCCGTGTAAGTCACCGTGTAAGTGCCTACGAGCTCGCCGCCTACAGGCGTCTTATTGCTGCGAGTGCCTACAAGAGCGTACGCATGATTCCTTGTCTTGTTGAGGTTTTCCTAGAATATTTATAGATAGGGAATCGAACCGGTACTCTATTTGCGTACGCATGATTCCTTGTCTTGTTAATGTTTTCCTAACATATTTGTAGTTAGGGAATCAAACCGGTACCCTATTTGTGGAATAAATTTAATTTGTTACCTACATAACTGTTTTATTTCTTAGTAATTACAGTGTTGAAAGAACTCTCTCTTTATCAACTGCCCTTAACAGTTAACTACCAGACGTAAGCCTCCCCGTAGTAATAATGTATATGCCTGCTTACCACACTTATAAGACGGGTCAATAAGGTTTGTTTCAAGTTTCGTTCCCTATGCAGTGAAATTGTCCATCGTAAATATACACATACTGTGTGTACAGTATTTGTAAGCACATCATTTATTAATACTCCACTGATATCACCATGCATTTAAATGTGTATTTAAATAGTGGCAAGACAATCACTTTGTGCTGATGATGCTGCATGGCTGTTATGAAAATCAACTTCCAAGTGCCAAAAACCTATCAAAACACATTCAATAGTTATAAGAGGGAAGTATTGCAAAGCCAATTACAAATGTAATGCCACTACCTCACTGATTTTGATACCGACCTGGGGTCAGGGCCAAAACTGTTGTTGGTGTTTTCGGATACGAAATTCTTAATAACAGCCCGGAGTTATAGTAAGCGGTGTTTCACGCTCATGCCTTATAGAGCACATTACGCTATCGGTATCGGTAATATGCATATCAATAGTTTTTGGGTAGTCAGTACTCTCAAATACACTGATAACTTCTTCAACATTCGAATTCAATTCACCCTCAGGGTTGCAAAGGACCGATACCAGTCGTTCCTTGGAGAAATATTTTACATTCTGGTAAAACCGGTTGAACAAGTAGCCTAAGCTCTAAAGGTATTGTGTATAATGCCACTAGAAATATTAAATCTAAAAGACAGTTAAAGTAGGAATTGATTGAGGTGTCAGAATTTAAACTGACCTGGCAGTCCACTATAGGTTGTAATTTGTACATCTAGACACATTCTGAAACCTTTTCTTTTTGCAATTTCAAAGCTGTACTAGTCTTTACTTTTTTCATTATGGTGCAGATTTTTTTTGATATTATTCTAAATTAAGAATTTTCGTAGCCGTATTTTTTTATTTCAACAGATCTGGTTCTCTCATAAATTTTAATAACGAATCGCTCTACAGAACCGGCTCTTAGCCGACAATAGATCAATTTGAAAGGATTTATCGTGCTTGTTAAGAATGCTACAATTTATATAAGGATTTTCAGTTAAGAAATTAATATACATTGATTTGATCTTTCTTCTTTGATTTGATAGATAATTCATTTAATCACTATTCGATAGCGGCACAATCTATTTAGTTGTCAATGACTGGAACTTGTTTTTGTCTTTTGCACTTTTCTATCTACTCACATCAATGGTCTAACTTAAGTTCCTGCATGTTGACACGGTGTTCAATTGTCCATTATTAATTGTAAATAATTTGAGCTAAGTGTCGATAGATGGCGTGGTCAGTACTTTCTGAATCGCGCTTACATTGTTAGCCGAGACGGATATTTAAACTTGTCGGACATTTATACGAGGACGATTCCACACCCAATAAACATTTAGTACAGTGTTCTAGTGTTTTATTGCGGATACCTGGCAGACCCTTGGAGTCGTATTCACACGGGAAATAAAAGAATAATATAGATTACAAGCTCTAATAATATAATAATACACTTTCACTGAGATTAAAATTTATATTTTGATACTAAGATGACATGCTAGACTCAAAATAATAGATTGAACCTTAAATTATATACAGTAATTATATTTATTACGTACTAGTAGTAGATTTTTTAGAAGAAATAAAACTATAGCCGCTATGTTCGATACCATAAGTGTCTTACATATTTTACCGAACATAACTATTTATTACGGACAGCTTAAAACATGAAAGTTGAATTAATCGATACCGAAAATTCTTTTTCTTTTATGATAATTATATAACATTATTTACAGCTCACGTACGTAATTTAATCTATATTGTTTCATTTAGATCTAGTAAAACGTGACAGGATACCTAAATAGCTTCAAGTTCAAACCGTTTAAATGACCTCAACCATTTGTTCGACTTTAATTTAACCTCAAATCACATAGAGCGCTTTCAAAAGAGACTTATTGCTTACTAATGGTAATGTATGTTTTTTATAAATCGCATAATTGTGGTGCGACTGAAAGTAAATACGTCTCTACGGGAATGCTCGTAATTAGCATAGTAACCTGGACTAGATTTATTTATACGACGATAAAGAAATTTAGAACCCAGCATTAATAATTTATGGCGACTTAGTCTGACATAATTTATTTATTGCCGTTTGTCTTTAAATTAATTGCGGTTGCTTCATTTATTTCAACTAAATATGAATAAAAGAGAACGTCTCATACTGAATCCCAACATTTTTCGTAGTTATTTCGAAATAAAGTGTTAATATAAAGGATAAAGAACGGTGACCATTTTTAGGAATAGTGCAGGAATTTTGCACTAGTCTTGTCTTCTGCGAGTTGGGAATAGCAGAAAAACTTATGCTTAAGGAGTTCGCGAGATAATTATTGAGATTATCACTTCTCTTCCATTCATTGATACTTTGTACATGAAATCCATTTGCTACACGTTTAACTTTAGTAATACTCGTTGCTCGCACTCGCAAGTCAACTGTTTGGGTCGCTATTGTTTATGACACTGTTCCATTATCTTCTCGTCACAAGCTCAATAGTTTAAATAGGCTTTACTGACAGGTCACTGAATTTATTGGCTTGACTATCTAATACAAATAGCAGATAAATGGTTATAAGACCGTACTGAAGCACAGTGAAGCTTATTTCTTCATTGTACAATGACCTTTGTATATGTTTTTTTGGTATCACATTTACAGGTACATTATGGAAGTGTTATTCTTCCTTCCATCTTCACTAATATTATAATTACGAAAGCAGCTCTAGCTTTTTTCTACCTGTTAACCTTTATTCTATGGCTAAGCCGTTGTACTTTTTATAGCAATTACTGACATTCTTGCGAGTGGAGCCGCGAACAAATACTTGTGTACTTAAAAAAAAGCTTTTATTTCTTCCATTTTGGTCATTAAAACATCATGAAGAGCCATGCTTCGGCTACGTATGGCAGATGTGATTCGATAAATATGAGCCAAGCTCGACTGGAGTGACACAACATCGTCACCGAAAACAGATGTTAAGCAAGTCAATGCTCTAAATCAAGTGCGGAAAGTTACCGGATCCCAACCACTTACGCCTCCTGATTGGTGGGAGAGGGGTTGCAACTTAAGACTTACAACGCATTTTCAGCTCTTGAAGTGTTCGTATGCAGTGGTAACCAATAACAATTAGGTCACTTGTTTGCACATTAACCCACATGTCATAGAAAATTTGAAAAGATTTATCAGAAACTAACTTTTGTCCACAGAGGCGGTACAGCGGTAAAGTAGCTTATGTCGTTCTTCAAGAATCAAAGTATGCTTCATGCAATTATTATGCAAATGTAATTCAAATTTCATTTAAATTAGTGCAGCAATGTTTAGTAGTGAAGGGGTAATAGGCAGAGTTACTTTTGAATTTGTAATATTAGTATGGTAATAATATTTTATGGTTTGCACGTGAGAGAGCCACGCTTTGACACAAATGGGGCAGCTCGACCGGAGTGACACCACGGCCTCACAGAAAACCAGTGTAAAATAGCGCTTGCGCCGTGTTCTACCGAGTGAGTGAGGATACCGGAGGCTCATATCCCATTTAATTTATTTTCTCACCATTCATTGCTTGAAACAAATCGTAACCGTAAACATTATAGGCCCCGCGCACCGATAGCGTATGCTACTGCTGTGCTTAAGGTATCGGTTTCGATTCCCGGGTGGGTCCAGATATTTGTATGATCTACAATTATTTGTTTCCGAGTTTGGGTGCTTTCTATGTATAATATTTATGTATTTACAATATATATATATATATGTATTTATATCAGTTGTCTAGTACCTATAATACAAGCTCTGCTTATTTTGGGACTAGATAGCGTTGTGTGTAAGAGTCCGATATATTTATTTATTATTTCTATATACAAGCGAAATACTCGCTTGTATATAGAAATCTCAGAAACTATAACACCGACTAACTTGAAATTTGATAGGTAGGTTCTTTTTAAGGTGTAGACAATCGATCGCTAAGAACGGGTTTTACCAACCCCTCCCCCCCCTGAGGGGGTTGAACGGGGGTTGAAAGTTTGAATAACAGGCCTATATTGTTAAAGTAAGAGAATTGAAATTAAAAATGTATTCTCTATAGACGGTGTGGAAGTGTACTATTATCAAATATCTTAGAAAACGACCCTTTTGGAGTTAAAACGGGGGATGCTAGTTTGTATGAAAGTTCAATGTAAGTGAAGTTAAACTAATTATGGCACAAGGATTTTAAATAGTTTTCAAGTATATTAATTGTTAGAAACAACTACTTACTATTATAAGGAAGAAGGACCTATTTTTTAAATAACATTAATTTTAAAAATACGTGCAAACAGCTAACTCCACACACAGATGTTATAAAATGTAATTAATTAGTTCAAATTCTATTCTATTTTGGACTGACTGTGGTTAATTTATTTTTGTATGTCCCACCGGAGCGCTGAACTATACTACTGATTTTAATGTATGAGTTGTCATTTAATTCCTGCCTTTAATCGCCTGATTTCATATTCTGTCTGATTTTGATTTTCACTCTTTGGAATTGTATATTATTTTTAACTATGTTTAGTTTGGTTTCGAATCTTACGCTTTGATTCGTTTATTTTTGGTCTGTGTAGAATATTTTAGTGATTGGGTTAATTTCTAAAATAATTTAATTTTTTAAATCTAGCTTCCAAAGACTACAATACTGTTTTCGTAAATAGTTTTGTACATTATCTTTATGACACGATATTTTTTCCTAAAAAATGGTTATTGCAATTGAAATAGTGCATAGAAATTCACAGCACAAAAACTAAAATGCATTTAAATTTTGAAGCAAGCAGAGCATGTTCGCATTTTGAAACGCAAACAAATTTAATTTGTTGCCATAATCTGGAACAACCACAATACGGTACTTATGCAGAATATCTGAAACTGTAAATTCTCTAAAGACATATATTTACGCTAGCTGTGAGAAGAACATCTCTTTATTTTACATAAAGAATGAATTGCAATGTTGAAATAATTTATGGAAACAGCTGTAGGTGCTTCTCTGGACAGACATGCGTCAAATTCTTTCTTAGAAATCTTTTGTTAGTTTTTTTTTTTATTTTGATATTTATTTATGTTGCTTATATGTGCGTATATTTTTTGATATAACAGGAGACAAGATGAAAATTTCATTGTAAGAAGAATTACAGAAAGAAAAGAGGCATGAAAAGTAGAAGATAAAGAACACTCACATTATGACTAGTTTAAAAAGTAATAAAGCTAATTTTGCATTAAATCGAACCATAATTTTAAATATAATTTGTAATCATCATCACGAATAGCCTGTAATTCTCCACAGCTGGGCAAGGCCTCTAATTAAAAATAAAGTAATCGACAAAAAATATTTGTATTATTATGAAAAAAAGTATGAGATGCTCAATAAACGAGCTTTTGCAAATTTTTTATCGGTACGGGAGGACATCCAATAATGATACGAAAGAGCACCCTATGTTTTTTAACCCTCGACGTAAAAAGAGAGGTGTTTCACTTTGACGTCGATGTATGTCTCTCTCTTTCTCTCTCTCTCTCTCTCTGTGTGTGTGTGTGTGTGTGTGTATCTGTCTGTCTGTGGAATGGTAGTTCTCAAATCGATGAACCGGTTTTGATTCGTTTTTTAAAAGCTAGTTTTCTTGCGATTTTTCTTAGTTATGTTTGGTTGATATCGGTCCAGTAGTGTAAAGGTATCATCTCTTTTCCAAAATGATTTAAGGACTTTTTGGCATATGATTACTCTATTAAATGTTTAAGTGCTTGCTAGTAGGGGGATTTTAAATTTTAAATTTTAATTTTAGTTACTTTAAAATTATTTAATACCATTTTTTTGGGTTCATTTTTTTGTTTTTTGTTTTGAGTTAATGTAAATATTGATTTTAATTTTTAGTTCAACTTATTTCGCAAGCCGCGTTTTACTAGTGTTTTAAACTGGTCATCATTGAAGTATTTCCTATTCTCTGTTTTAAATAGTTTTGACCTTTATTTGTTTTAATAAAATCTTTTTTATTAATTAAGTAAGAACCAAGGGAGTCGATTGCTAATAAACAAACAGTTGAAGCTAATCAATGGGTATAAAATATTAGAAACACGATAAAACCGAAGTAGGCATTACTTCAATATACTTATTAACAATATAACCAATAATATATTCAAAAGTTACACAATATCATGTATACAAAGCAAAGACCAACAAATAGTAAACCAAACAGAAATCACACAAAGAGTGTATTCCATCTAAAACAGAGCTTATAAGAATACGAAATGTATAGGAATCAAACGTAATATTCCCAATATTCCCTCCTACATACAGATCAGGTATACATCGCATATCTTATAAATATTCGGCATTTAACTGGTGCGGGCAAAATGGTTATTTGTTAGAAATACGTGCAAGCGTCAATACACAAGAGAGCACACGTAAGGGCTGGTTCTATACACGCGATCTTATTCATGTAAGTTGAAGTACCGTTGAAATATTCATACTATTGATTTGAAAGGTCAGCGTCTCTAATTAGGTATATCAAGCTGTCAGGTAATTATAGTAGGTTTATACCAAACATGGGATACAAGACCTTGAGTGTGTTATGTGAGGCACGAACTTTTTTTATTATTTAAGTATTTATTTTTAAGTTTCTTATTATTAAACATGGCTCTTCCAAGGAAAATATCGTATTTACTTGATTTATAACATTAATATTAATAATATATAAGATAAGTTATTTTATACTCGCTACAGAAACTTCTGCAATACCTTACTCAGGAAATTGAAAATTAAGCATGACAGTAAGGAGCTTTCCAACAACATAAAAGACCCAAGAAAGTTATGGAAAACGATTAAAACTGTGTGCCATCTCCCCGAATCCCAGAAAGACTCTGCTGAACTTTTGATGATTCCCGGTAGTACATCTTCGGAAGATTCACTTGATAAGTGTAACACTTATTTTTCAACAATTGGCCAAAAGTTGGCAAATGATACGCTTACCAAACTACAACAAACACAAGAGTCATTGGCTGACAAAGTCTCTCGTAACTTGCTAACACATTCTTTCTTTATGCAGCCTACCAACGAGTGTGAAGTAAAATCACTTATACTGTCACTACAATATAATAAAGCTCCTGGTGTAGATGGCCTAACCAACATTCTTTTAAAAAAAAATATGGATGGTATTATACCACCTCTGACTCATATTTAATCTGAGCATTGAATCGGGTATATTTCCCAAAGCTTGGAAAACCGGTTGTATCATTCCAGTTTATAAAAATGGTACAAAAGACGCAGCAGATAGCTAGCGACCAAATACGTTACTAACAACAATCTCAAAACTATTCGAGAAAATAGTTAACAACAGGCTTGTCAAGTATATTGAACGCAATAATTTGATTTCAGCTAAACCGTTCGGGTTTGGGAGAGGGAAATCGACGGAGGAAGCTGTTTCACTACTGAACTCCACAGTATCAGCGCAACTTAATAGAAACAGGTGCAACATTGGTATTTTCCTCGACTTGGCTAAAGCCTTTTATACAGTCTCGTTCCCGATAATGCTGCGTAAGCTAGAACTACATTTTGGCATAAGAGGCAAAGTTCTCGAATGGTTCACAAGCTATTTGACAGACAGAAAAAAGTGTGTGAGAGTTGGTGGATACAAAAATGGACCTAAAATCGTCAACTTTGGTATCCCACAGAGCAGTATCCTTGGACCGACATTATTTATCATGTACATGAATGATATACATGAAGCAGTTCACGCGAATATCATTTGTTACGCGGATGACACTGCTATAATCTATGATGGTTCTACTTGGGCTGAGACCTTGGCATATGCCGAGTTAGGAATAAGTAGAGTGTCTGCGGCGTAACTTATTATCATTGAATACCAAAAAAAAACTAAATATGTAGGTAATTATTCTTTAAGACATCAGCATCAGCTCCGGACTCGTTTTTGGGTATTAAGATTCACAGTTGTAAGTACTCGGCGCATTGTCACTGTGAAACAATTAATAATGCCAATTTAATAATGTACCTCGGGGTGATAATTGATCAAAATATGGACTTTGGGGCACATATTGCTGCATTATCAAATAGAGTACGAAAAACGGCAAACATCCTAAGATTACTTCAACTCTCAGCACCATCGAACATCTTGAGGACAGTATACATTGCATTGAGCCAGTCTTTAACTGCGGACTATATAAATTGCTGGGGAAATGCCGCCAAAACATTTAATGGAGGTTGAACGCGCACAGCGTTTGATGCTTAAAACAATGCTTACAAAGCCATTTAGGTCGGGTAGACCATAGTCCTGTACGGGGACGCAAAAATACTTAATGTGCGTCAGCTTTTTATTCTCAAATTCTTTTTAAAGACACACCGACCAACAATAAACAGCCAAGAATACTCACAATGCCTGAAACGTCGTGTTTACAGATTACCGGTACCCAAAGTTAAGACATCCTTTGCTAGACGCTTCAGTCCCTTTGTAGATCTTTTTCTATATAATGGGATAACTAATTAATGCGACGTAAAGAATGAAGGTCACAGATTGGCTTCTTACGCTGTAGTATGACATGACGGAAAGTCTCATGGTGCACGTAGCATGATGACGATACCCTGCATACAATAGTAATAATACTTATCATAAAAAATTGAAAAATTAGCCCCCAAGTTAGTTAAGATACTTTTATTATTATTATATTTTATCTTGTTGTTATTGTTTTCTCTTTTTTTAATTAAAGGCTTTTTGATGTCGACCGAGCATTTATGTAACCAAAATGGCACTCACAGGACAGGCTTGCCTAGCGTGGGGCCACAAGATACAACAATTACTGTATGTTTCATTTTGCAATTTTTTTTTTAAGTAAGAGAATAATGAGACTACAAGTTTAATACCCAAAATCCAGCCTATCTATCTATCTAGGGACTTAAATAAAAATAAACTGGCACTGGAATGTAAAATTTGATTTTATCGCCTTTATTAAAGATCGTTATGCCAAAACTTTGTTAAAAAACAACAACAAAGCTTTTTTTTTTTACGTGGTGTATTGCCTTTACGCACTTCGCTCCCCCCCCCCCCGCGGGGACAGGGGTTCGCTTTGTGTGGGACTCCTGACTGACTCGCCAGACTACCCACTAAACCACCACGGTGTGCCACTCTGTGGGAACCGCTTTCTTACGCCATCCGGACCCCTCCCAGCGCCTGCCCGCACTGATGCGGGCACCGTCTCTAGATGTTTTATACTCTCAATTTAGGCGACGTACGGCACACGCGTAACGTCACCCCCTCGCGGGTGGCCTCTAAGCGGATGGGGGGGAAAACCCGTCCCGCCCATCCGAGGCCACACTCAGGGCGGCATGAGGCGCTGGTAGGCGCGCCTCCGCCGCCCGGTTCGCCGGCGGCGGATCGGGTCCGAGTGGAGATCGTCCTCTCGGGCCCTCTCCGCCGCCTCCTTCCGCGAGATGACTTCCTCGCAGAAGGTCGCGACCGCGGTGAAACTGCTCTCGCCGCCGGCCATGGAGCGTACGACGGCCGGCAGCGACAGATCTCCTCCGATGACTGCAGTGAGGGCCCGACGCTGCGGGGCCCAAGCGGGGCATACCGCCAGCGTGTGCTGGGCCGAGTCCTCACTGCAGTCGCAGTGGTGGCAGGCGGGACTCAATTCCCTCCGCGC
>PKRV01000060.1:773386-821274 GCA_003709505.1 Hyphantria cunea
CTCTCTCTCTCTCTCTCTTAGTTCTCTCTCTTAGTCTCTCTCTTAGTTCGATCTACGGCTTCTCGCATCCAGCTCCTGCCAGCCGCCTTGCGCAAATCATCGCTCCACCTGGCTTGTGGACGTCCTACACTACGTTTGCCGAGACGCGGTATCCACTCAAGAACTCGTTTATCCCAACGGTTATCGGTTCTTCGGCAAATGTGGCCAGCCCACTGCCACTTCAGCTTGCTGATCCTGTGGGCTACGTCGATGACCCTGGTTCTTTGTTGGATTACCTCGTTTCTAATGCGATCCCTTAGAGAAACGCCGAGCATAGACCTCTCCATAGCACGCTGAGCGACTTTGAACTTATGGACCAGTCGAACGAGTGTCCACGTTTCGGCTCCGTATGTCATTACGGGTAGGACGCACGCATTGAAGACTTTCGTCTTTAGGCACTGTGGGATCGACGATGAGAAGACCCGACGAAGTTTCACAAACGCTGCCCAACTTAGCTGGATTCTTCTGCTCGCCTCGTCCTCAAAGCTGTTTCTACCTAACTGCAAAGCCTGCCCGAGGTATACATATTTTTGAACAACTTCGAGAACGGCACCGTGTACCGCAACCGGTTCCGGTAGTGCATGTTCATTGAACATGACCTTGGTATTGTCGAAGTTCATCCGTAAGCCGATGCGACAGACGAGTCAGCCAGGTCGTTCAGCATCTGTTGTAGGTCCTGCAGCGTCTCTGCCATGATGACGATGTCATCTGCAAATCTTAAGTGAGAGATGTATTCGCCATTGATGTTGATACCGCGCTTTTTCCAGTGCAGCGTCTTAAACAAGTCCTCCATTGCATTAGTGAATAATTTCGGGGATATAACGTCCCCTTGTCTCACTCCTCGATGCAATGGCATGGGTCTTGTATGCTGATCCTGTACTTGGACGACATTGTAGCGGCTTTGTAGAGACATCTCAACACTTGGATGTACCGCCATGTTAGTGTATATTTTGTAAACGCAATATATGTCATTCTAATGTTAATGTCATATTGGTTGTTTTTCAACTGCGATGTGTGACAACACTGCTCTTGTACGCTGTTCTGTGTGTGTCGAAAGTTATCTCCACTTGTTATCAAAATACATCTCGGTTTATACTAATAATTAGTTTTCTTTATGCCCAAAACCCATCACTACTTGGCAACGCTGCAGGGACTCCAGAACTGACCAGATCTCGATCGAGGCAAAGGCCTTTTCATCTCATCATTGAATGTTAATAACACAAAAATTTTCATATAGACAAATTATTTTTTAATACTTAAAATAGAGTTGGATACAACTGAATAAAATACATTTACAATCTCGGCTGCTAAATCAAACTAAGCTGATGGTGAATTCATGAAACTTTCCGTTCATTCTATAACAAAAGAAAAACAAAACAGACCAAATTTTGGATGAAAGCGAGAGAGTTTCTTGTTGAAAATCAGAAAATTTAATGAAGCAAAATTTCAATTATTATTCCAAATGTGAAATTAGAACCACTAAAGCTAACTGATGTTTAATTAGGTATAGTCAAAAAGTTTTTCAGTTGAGAAACATTTAATCCACTAAGTGTGCATGCTCGTCCAATTAAAACATAAACTAAATATTGTGATAAGCTTAGATCAGTTTAATGGTATGGTACATGTAGGTTGGTAAGTAAGTTTTATCTATATATATAAAGATAAAACTTACGATAAAAATGATTATGATAAAAATAATTATTTTGTAAGATATTTCTTACAAAATAATTATTTTTATACTTCTCATGCCTTTTTTAATTTCCACACCAAATTACACCTCCGAAAACTTCATTCAAATCACTTTTAAGTAACATAAAGCTGGTTGGTTAATCTTGCGTGATAAAAAAATTAATATTACACTTGAACTTTCAATTCTTTCAATTCTCACAACCCCGTATCTAGTAATGGGCACTTACACATACAGGATAAAACAAACACAATTAAAAAAATAAAAAGCGTATACGCCAATGCCGTTTCATTCCAAATTTAACGATCTCACAAATTAATATCCACGCTTTATTCACAGCCCGATACTGTCGGAAGAGTCGGGTGCCATCGAACATAATTAATTTATATTACAATCTGTGGATCTACTCCTATAAACAATCCTCAATGGACGGAATCGCCGAGATCAGTGTTCAAATTGATCCGATTCTGTATATTTTATCGGTGGGCCTTTGACTTTTATTTAACTTTTAAAGAGTCGACTTATTTAGCAAGAGCTTTAATTTATTAACCCTAAACCCTACCCATATTTATTAAGGACTGTCTATACAAGATTGGCTTTGTACCTTATGTTGCTATATTTCGAGAAATAAAATTGTGTTTAACGTAAAATATGGTATTTATATTAACAAACTGGAAATTTAATAAAAAGAAAACGGTGATAAGAAAACAGTTTTCGCAAAAAGGTATAATTAAATCCTGAGGTGTAAAACTGTGTGAAACTGTGTGAAAACGTAAATCTGGAAACATCAAATTAATACCGTCTCGTGTTAAAATTCTTAGCGATATCATCAGTTTACTAAGCATGAATATGTATTTCTACATCGCACATGCAATTTTAGCACACAAAACACACAGCAAAATAACACAAATTAAAATAATAATATACACCTAATGTACATGGACGATATTAAGCTGTTTGCTAGAAATACTAAATGCCTTGACCAATTATTGACTATAATAACAACACAATATAGCCAGGATATAAATATGTCATTCGGACTTGACAAATGTCGAACTTTACACGTACACAACGGGAAAATAGCAACTAATACTAACAACACACTAGAATCTAATAATCTAATCTAATCTAATCTAATCCAACCTAATCTAATCTATTTTTAAGTATGGAATCAGCAGACACATAAATATCTAGCAATTCAACAATCTCATAACATTAATCACATCGAAATTAAAAAGCAACTCTCATCCGAATACGCTAGAAGATTAAACCTAATATGTAAAGGCAACTTCGTTCTAAAAATCTATTTAAAGCCATAAATACATTTGCTATACCCGTATTGACGTACTTATTTGGAATAGTAAAATGGACACGTACTGACATAAACCGCTTAGAAATTAAGACTAGAACAACACTAACGAAACACAAATATTTACACCAAAACTGGGCAATAGAGAGAATAGCACTTAAGAGACAAAACGGGGGAAGAGGACTTATAGATCTGACAACGTTATGGGAAGGAGAATTAAAAAAATAATAGATTTTTTCTACAGTAAAGCTTACAACAAGTAATATATATGCAGCCATTGTTGCAATTGATGTTACCTTTACTCCATTAAACTTAAACAATAGAGGCCTAATCAATAAAAACCCAGAGTCACTAAGAAAAGAAAAATTCATAGATGGCGTTCAAAAGAACTACATGGCAGGCATTTACATTATCTAGAACAATCACAGATAGATTTCGATTCTTCAAAAAAATGACTGCAATTAGGTTATCTTTTCCCTGAAACTGAAGGGTTTATGATTGCAATACAAGACCAGGTTTTTAACACTAAAAACACAACAACAACAGTAAATTTATTTTGAAAGATCCGAATGTCCAAAATGATAAATTCGGTATCCAAAAAGCCGCTATACTGAACACTTGCCGCATTGTTCAAAAGTTTTTACAGGACGACACAACATCACAGGTTACAGCCTCAGTCCCAATTCACTCAAATGAACTCCACTTGGCCTAGGCCCATGGTTTTCATTAAAATACCGAAATTCAGATTTCGAGAAAAATAAAGGCACAAATAATAATAATAATAAAAAAAAAAAAAACTAGCAACACCACAAGCAGTNATTTCTTGGTCCCTGTACCCGAAGTCGGTGGTCTACTATTTTTTATATTTTTAAATATATATATGTTTTTTTTATGTATTTAAAAATGTAATTAATATGTATATACAAGTTATAAAGAAAATAATAATAAACCGATATCAAAATGAACTTTGAGACCGAGATGTGTAAACTAAATAGTATTATTAAGGGCAAGCAGCACGAATCAGATTCATACAAACTCTACACACAACAGAACTCTATAATAGATAAAATAGAAATAAATAATACATACAAATATTTAGGATATGCACAGAGTATGGGATCAGATTACAGCAAGATTAAGGAAGAGCTTACAAAAAAGTATACAGATAGGATAAATAAAATATTAAAGACATAACTATAGGGTAGAAAATACAGTTAAAGCAATAAATACATATGCAGTTCCTGTCCTGACTTACTTATTAACACGAACTACATGCAATAAACATAACATCCATTACATTAATTCAGCGACAGAAAGATTTAATTTTGAGATAAAGTTAGGAGGCAGGGGATTAATAGACATAAAACAGTTACACAATAGACAGGTCCACTACATTCGCACCTATACATAAAGCTCTAACACTCATATCCACATCTGGCACACCCTTAAAATTGAATGACAATAGTTACTCCATAGACCCAAGACCCCAATAACAAATGAGCATAAAATAAATAGTTGGAAACAGAAAAGCTAACATGGAAAACACCCTAACCAACTGCAACAGGAACATATAGATAATGATTTTGACGGTGTGTTGGTGCCATGCCATGGGTGCACCCATAATAATCTCATCAACCGGACTCATTCCAAAATCATTGCACACATCACTTACAGAACTAGACGTAAATAAATATTCATACATTGCTTTACAAAAATCAGTGATAATCAACACCTGCTCTACAGTGCGACGATTTCTCACATCCACCACTCAAACCCCAATAACACTACACAATGAACCGACCCACTTAGCGTAAGCCCGTGCTAGGTTCACATTTACCAGCATTTGCTGGGATGAAATTTTAAATAACCCATAATAATAATAATATATATTTATCCAAATCTGGACAGTAACACGGTAAAAAATACTATTTACGCTTTAAGAAATATATGCAAGCTGCATTTACCCGTGGGTGATTTAATAGTACCCGTTTGTAATTCAAGTTCATATAACCAGAAAAAAACATGATGACATGGCAAAAGGTAACATAAAGATGCTTGTAATAAGCGACATGGCACCCTGTGTACAGGAAACAGGTTCATACTATGCTTAAACGGATAAAAGATTTGGCTGTTGTGCCGTTTAATATATAGCGCAAAGTTCAGAAAATATCGCATATTAAACTTTAAGCTTACTAGCAGCTATTCAACTTATGTGAATAAGGAATATATTAGTATCAGGATATAAGAGAAACTATGCAGTAAAATTAAAATGTTATCAAATTAACTACGCTAACATAAAAGAAAGAGAAATACCGCACTTAAAAGATGAACATTTAACGTCCCCGTTTTTCAAAATATTTACACGAAGAGCAACTAGGTCACAAAGGTTAGCTTCAACTCAAATATCTGCGTTAAAGATCACCTCACCAAAGGATGGTTTATTTTTCATGCAAATTGCTTCAGGACCATGGTGCAGTGAAAACTTGAGCAGTCATAAATTAATATCGTCGAAATAAAGAAAGCGGTGCTGTTGTATTTTTACGAAAATACTCGCAAAAGAGGTTTTTGGACAATTTTTTATGTTGTTGCTTGTTTAGTCGACAATTATGAACATAAATTGAAAGACAGCTAAATATTCAAATGACACTTATAGTTTTGAAGTAATTGTATTCTTAAAAGAAAATGTTTAAGAGTGATATTTATATTAATACTAATTAATTTGCTTTTGTATTCCAAGGATGCCCGACTAGATCCAGACGATAGTCGTTTTTCTAGGAATAAAATACTATATAATTTTTTTCGCAATTCTTACTAGAAAGTAGCTCAGAAGTATAAGAAAATTGATCACCTGTGTTAACTGTGCTTAGATCTTGAATGTCTGTATATTGCTTCATCACCAATTAAAGCTCTGATGGATTTATTGACATTATTGGTTTAATAGCTTAAATTATGGAGAAACAGGTATCAAGTCCTCTAGGCTCCTTTTTTAGGTGTAAGCTTGCCAAAGTAACTCTACTCCGCTGATGTAAAAGCATAAGCAGAATCCAAGAGTGGTGTCACCATACACATAGTGAATGCAGACATTGCAACAACGCAGCAGGGTGCCATAGTAGTGTAGATAGTAGCCACCCTAGTGATGCTTCTGCATTATTGGGCCTCTTTTTCATTCATGTGTATATATGCGTTTTTTTTTCAGCAACCACTTAGGTTCGACATAAGCCTCCCCCAGTTCCTTCCATCTTTTTCTTTCTTTCGGCAAATCAAACATCAAATGCTGACTATTGTATGGCAAATCCATTTAGATAATTTATCACACAATTATCAGCATTAAACCACATTTGTATGGACATGGTGTACGTATTGTCGGTTGCAATATGCACATTGTAATAAGCCCTTTGAATATAACAATTTTCTAGTTAAATCAACAGGCAATCACTTTCTAAATACATAATTTAATGTATGCGGTATTAGGTGCGGTTATCCGTATATTCTCTATTTTCGAGGGCGTTTGTATAAAATATCTCTAAATATAAAAGATTTACTAGTGAGAATCTTAAAATGGTTGGAGATACAAAATCGTTTTACATGTTGTAATACGTGTTTTGTATGAAAAATTTCCGACCTAATGATGATACAAAATTTTTTTTCATGTTGCTATTAGTCTCTTTGAACTTTATACACTACTCCCAGCAATGCACAGTACAACATAATACAAAGATGCTTATCTACATTCGCTAATTTTCACTAACGAGTCTTCATCTTGAGGTCGGAACTTTTCAGACCACCTAGTATTTAAAAAAATCAACAACAACTATGTATCGTAATTCTACTAAGATTAATATCATACTCAAACTCAGCGAATCACGCAGGCCGAAGCCGGAGATTGCGAAAAAAACCTAGTTACTCTTAAATTAAATTATTATTTAAATAGTATAAAACAAATTTTAACTATGCGGTGATGATTGGACGATATTAATACCAATAATGCTGTTAATTGTATCTTGATAAGGTTTATTGGAAGGGAGATGCCATGTGCTATTTTAATATTTTCGTAGCGCGTGGTGCACATCTGCTGCGATTCAGCATTTCTTAAATTGTGAGTAGCGCTGACTCGGCTTCCGTATCGCGTTGAGAGACTTTTACACCATAGTGTAGTAATTAGAATCCTCCGTATACCCTGTACTGTAACAAGCGTCTCACCACGGCAGAGCGACGCTTCGGCATGAATGGGTCGGGTTGACCGGGGTGATACTACGGTCTCACCGTGTTTCGCCGAGTGAGTGAAGTTACCGGAGGCCAACACCCCAAACCCTCCGCCCAAACCCCTTCTCAATGCCAAAGGCGGGCTACGCACTTATGACGCCTCAGATGTTGCTGGTGTCCATAGACGGCGGTAGCCGCTTACCTTCAGGCGATACGTGAGCTCGTTTGCCCCTAATCAGTAAAAAAAAGAAAGGTAATAAAAATATTTGGATTGTCTTCTTTGCATGCATATCTATCAATACCAAATAAACATAACTGGAGTGGCTGTTTGTAATTTTAAATTTGCAGCTTTTCAATAATACACATATTACTATGACAATATTTACGATACTTATAGTTTTTTTTGTCTGCCTGTTTTAATATAAAGTTCATAAACGTCACTTAGTGTCGTAATTGAATAAATGATTTTGAATTGAATTGAAATGAATCTGTCCGTCTCTTTGTTAGAGCTAATCTCTGAAACGTCTGAACCGTTTTGACGATACCTTCACTATCAGATAGCTGATGCTATAAGAAGTTACTTAGGTAACTATTTTTTTAAATGATAGTATCGCTGGTCTTAGTTAGTTTGTCTAATACCTTTAATCATGCAATTCTTGTATATATGTATAGAATTGAAGAATATTTAATCGCTGTAGCCGTTTCTGAGATCTAGATTATATACATTATATAATCTGAATCTCAGAGACGGCTCCAGCAAATTTCATAAAAAAATTGTATAAAAAGGGTTTTGAGGACCAAAAATCGATCTAGATAGGATTCATTTCAGAAAGTTTATCAAAAAAATACCCATTAAATATTGTAATTATGATACCTAAGAATTCATAGCTTTTGCTGTAATATTGATAAGTAAACATATTATTTATACAACAAAGAGAACTTATTGATGTAATCTTGTTTCCGGGTAGCAGTTTCCGCAAGGGTGATCGAGCTGACCTTCCTTTGACCTTACCCTTATTAGCTTTAAGGTACCTAAGTGCTTAAGTTTCGTTGTACGCTTTTTATTTTAATTTTTACTTACGGCACAAAAAGTACTGAAACCGACTCAATGTCAACGCCGCTTGCTGTCTTTTAACCTTCAACTTCCATAGGGGAGTGTGATGTTTGTGTTAGGTTTGCTTGTATGTTATGAGTGCTTAGATGTATATACAGAATATATTTTGATAACTGATATTATTCTATTTAAACGAAAATAACCTTACTCCGTGCCAATTTGGTATATTAGCACCAAAAATAAATAAAGTAAGATCAACAAATTTCAAGTGTTTTTACTTAAAAAAATATGCTAAAATAATTAAACAATATAAAACCCAAAACATTGATTGACAACATGACCCAATTGACAGTGCAAAGTAAAATAAATTTTCTTTTGCAGCTCATTCTCAACTACCTTTTTTTTTTACGTTTCGAAGCCTCCTCGGCCCTTCACCGCACCGGGGTTTGTGGCGGGGCGGTGTGTCGGAATCGAACCGACTAAAACCACACGGTGTGCTACTCTGCGCCTCAGACGGGAGAGATGCAGGAACCTCTTTCTTACGCCATCTGGACCTCTTCCAGCGCAATTTTTAACTACCTTCAACAACCTACTAAAAGTGGCCATGTCATCAACGTCCTTAAAATATATAAACCTTTATGAAAAAATAAGATAATTTTCTTGAAACTTAATTTAATTAAGTTTGTTTAGAAATGACATGTAACTTGTGCCCGGAAAAACCGTTATTAAACTTTCCTCAGCGCAGCAATGCATTTTAAGCTGTATAATTTGCAGTGTAAGTGTCATAATCGCTGGCGTCATGGTAAAATAATAACACAGAAAAGATAACTGGAATCATTCAACCTCGTTACGGGGGTCTTCCTTCGCAAGGCTCTTAGGAAAATAAAAAATGACCTTTATACCCGGTTGGTCCCTAAGTACGGTAATAATTCTGTTTTTTAAGTATTCCTAGCAAAGTGTTTGTAGTATCCTCACAACTCTTGACGGTAAGCAATTTGTACAGTAACAGTGGCGCCTGTGTCCACCTCATCTAATGTTATGAATCTTTAAGTATTCTGTCTCTCTTAGATCATAAAATTCCATTTAAAGATAGTAAAAAAATGATGTCATATTACGATGTATTGTAACTTGTGTTTTTTTTTATGTAATTGGTAGGCAAACTAGCAGACGTATCGCCTGATGGTGAGCGACTACTGCCACCCATGGACACCTGCAACACCAGAGGTGTCACAAGTTCGTTGCCAGCCTATGGATGGAGGATTACCGTGGGAGAGCCACGCTTCGGCATGAATGGGCCGGCTCGACCGGAGTGATACCACGGCCTCACAGAAAACCGGTGTGAAACAGCGCTTACGCTGTGTTTCATCGAGTGAGTGAGGATACCGGAGGCCCATACCCCAATCCAACGCCCCCTTTCCCTCTCACCATCCCCCTTCCCCCCAGGCCGCCATAGTGTGGGTCACCATGCTGCATTGTTCTTTTTCGCATTGAGGATGGTGACCACCACTCTCGGATTCTGCTCATGCTTTCCATCAGGCAGGGCAGAGTCATTTTGGCAGCTAAAATATATAAAAAAAAATGGAAGAAATGGATAGCGGGGTGGGGGGGGTTGAGATATAGGCCTCCAATATCCTTACTCACTCGGCGAAATACAGCGTAAACGCTGTTTCACACTGGTTTTCTGTGAGACCGTAGTATCTTCGGTCGAGCCAGGCCATTCATGCCAAAGCATAGCTCTCCAAATTATAAATTTTTATCTTTTAATACTAATTACTGTACTTCTGAGAGTTTTTAGTTTAAACAACGGGTTTTTAGCGCTGCTCAATACACTAAACTAAGTAAACGATCATTACAAAGTAATTACTACCGATCAGGTTGATTGTGGTTAAGACTCTAACAACCGCACCTACATACTACTGTATTCCATAATACATCAGTATGATTACAGGAATTGCCTCGATCACGAAAGATATTAAGTATCTGTATGTCTTAGAAATGCCTGATGCATTAACCAGGTCCCCATACTCGTGGTCACAGGGCTGAAGAAACAGAAACTAAGCATAGTCTTGATAAGGCACTGATGGGCTCACTTAATACATGTGATAATTTTCTAGCTATAATACTATTGTCGATTTTCATCCATGTATATTTATGTTATTTATAATATTAATGTAATTTACACATTTTGGCAAGAACTATAGTTCCTGTCAGATATAAAACGTGCCCGAGCTGTATTGCACGGAAGCTATAACACAAGCTAAATAGCAGGCGTTGGGCTTACTAGGCGAGTTATGCGCTTACACTGATGTTGGATAACATGTAGTGGTAATTTGTTAAAAATTTAGATGAAGCTGGCGGTTCAACAAATCATGACTTTTTTTTAATCATGATGCAATTTAAATGTGTAGTACTGTACTATACTATACTATTTTCATCTGAAAAGAAACAACTGAAAGTTTATAATTATTTTGGAAAAATAGATCATTGTTGTAATTAAACTGTTAGATCATTAGAATAAATTAAACAATAAACATGAATATACAATAAGATAATGACAATTTCTTAGATATACGTAATTATGTAGCCCAGAGAACAAAGGAAAGAGTGCAGCTGTGTTAATAAAGAGTCTCTTGGACCTACGTACCTTTTGTAGTCTTTAATTGATGCGCAAAAATAAAAGTTTAAGGAGACAAGCCTACTGTCAGGGCAACAATAAATCTAGCCGATAAGAACAACAGAGGGACGGAGATAAAAAAAATATAAATCCTTCAGCTGATTTAGCGCTTAAGATATTTTTTAAATGTCTTGTCGAGCTTTGTGAAGTTGTAATTTGTTTTTATGAGAATTTCAAACTTTTATTACATTTATCTTATTTAGCTATTTCTTTTTACAAGCGTTTCTTTATTTACCAAAATATAAAAAAGACAGCTTACAAACTCGAATCATATAAGAACAATGGCGATAGTAGCCTATGTTGCTCTATACTCGGGCGTCCATCTACCACCCTCTTTTTCGAATTTGTCTCACAGAGAGAACATATTCATCGCTTATCTTAACATACTTTGTGTTTTCTTATATAATACAATCGGATCACATATTATTAAGTAAATACAATACTTAATAGTCAAAACTTGAGAGTCCAAACTTGAAACTCTTGAGCTGCTTGTGTGTCACTTATTGAGTTCTTTCTCCAGGATCAATTAGAATAGGGGGTTGTGTTCAGTAAGGGGTTTCTAAGGAGAAAGAGGTAGAAGGGGGTAAAGCAATTCTTCAAATCGCTTACCATCAGGCGACACGTCTGCTCGTTTGCCATAAATAAAGATTTTATCATGATTATCTGGGTTATATTCATATTTGTACAAACATTGTTTTCGATCTCATTAGCGATACAAATCAAATAACTACAAATATATTAAGTTGCACCAGTACGTTTGACATGATACGAGATGTAGCCATATAAGGTTAAACCACGTCATTGGAAGCAATAACCGCGGTGTACATGAAATAATGCAAATCTTGCGGCGTGACACGATACTGTTGGCTTAATTAAATGCTCGCAATAACCCGTCATATGCATTTGATTCATCTACCTACAGAATATAAATTTAAATTCTATTTGTATATTAAATATCGTGTTGAATTAAGTTCTGGTGTTAAGTAAGAAACTAACTAGTAATAGTTAATGCTTACAGAACAGTCGGCAATACTTTTCATTGCGTTTGTTCCCAGTGCTCGTCTCCTAAGTGTTATAGCGTTATGTGACATAACTTGTCTTATACCTTTACTCAATAGATACACTACTCGTATTTATTAAAAATATTTGTTAGAGCCTGCGTGGTAGATCCAGACATTGACACGTTTAAACTCAGAAACAGTCTTAAACAAAATTAAGCACAAATATAATATTACTGATGCTCAATTAATTAAAATATATATGTTTATACGTACAAGTACCCCCAAGAAAAGATAACTATATCTTTACTAATATAATGGAGTCAGCTCTACCATATTTCTAAAATTTGATTTAATTTAGTTCATTCTTCTTTCAATTGAGTTCTAGCACTGATATAACTTTATATTAATATCAAAAGCATTAACAAGAAATTTCTTCTGTAATTTGTACTATAAAGTAAAAACTAATACAGTAACAAAAACTGTTCGTAATAATAAAATAAAAGACTTTTGCCTACAACGATTTCTTCGCCTAGTTTTTATTGGCCTAGTTTACCTCAGGACACGTAACGGTATCGTTTATGCTATATTAATGGCCTTCGCAGAAATCGTTCATTGGATTTCTAACTTCGGAATTAGTTTTAATGCCTTAACTTTAATTACCATAGATATTTTTTTAAATATATCTGACATTACACACAACGCCATCTGATTTTAAACCAAGCAGAGCCTGTTTTATGATAGAGACAAATGATATAATTACATATGATCATTTTTTTGTTAATACATACTGACTATATATATATATATAGAAAACATCCAAACACCCTACACATATTTGTAGTTCATACAAACATTTGGTCCGGCCCGGGATTCGAACCCGAGGCCTCGAGCATAGCAGTCGCATATACTACCATTGTGCCACAGATGCAGTTAAACCACATTGAGTGTAATAGTCGAATTTCCTATGTGGAAACATGGAGACAACAAAATTAATAAATAAATAAATATAAGAAAGTTAACTACGAATTTAGTGTAAGTTTATTTCTTAAGAAACGCTTTTCATATTATTAATATATGATCAATTTATGTGCAATAAATTAAAAGGCTCCAGAGCTTTGTCATTAGTTATTTCGTCTAACAAACTATTAAAACTAACAGCGTTGGAAGACTTATTATAAGGGATAGTTTTCTCACGTAACTTCACAACGACCCACGAGCAGAGTTTACTATCGACGTACTAAACCACTTCCTACTAGCTTTTATTTTTTTATACTTAGTTTCACCTGTCCCGATGTTTGGCATCAAATCTTTCAAGTTAAATTTGATCCATTGCCCGATTTCCGATTGAGCTGAAATTTGAAATATCCCTTTATTTCTTTTGGTTTAATTATATGTAATCGGTATTATTATTGGAAAAGAAAATGGCCGCCGTAACAAATTGGTGCCTTACATATTTCTGGACAACGCGTCCGATATGGGTATCAAATGAAAGGCCTTAAAGTTATTTTTTTATTACTAACAAGTAATAAGCGTTTGTATTTTTTTTAAAAAAGAAACCTTTTTTCTTAAATCACTTGTTTTTACAATATATTCGTAAATATCGAAAAACAATTTTAGTAATACTTTATTATATATAAACCCTTGTCGCTGGTCGGAGCTAACACACACAGTTTATATATAACATAATGGTTGTTAGGAAAAAAAATTTATTTTTCGCTAACCTATACTCAATTTTAGAATATATACATATCCTATATAACTACATATTTTTTAAAGACTCTCTATCTTTTTTTCGAAATCTACTAAATAAAAATACTTAGTTATAGTAGTAAATAAACTTGTCTTGTCTGGTTCCAGCCACCAGCTTTCATTTCCTTTTTCACAAGTTTTTCACAAATAAATTAAAAATTTCAAATTTAAAAATAAACGGTTCAATGATATACAATAATGTATATGTAAATGAACACAATATAAAATGCGAATACCATACCAAATGTCAAAATCATTAATATTAAAAATTTACAACGTAAAAGAACCAATTCATTTGTAATTAATATCTTTGTTTCTAGAATTCAGAAGCAGTAAAGCCCTTGACATCTGGAGCAACGAATATTAAAAGAAAATGGGACGGTAAGTGCTTGTTGCTTATATACACAATGTTTCAAAGAAAACCAATCATATCTCAACAAATTTATTCATCATACAAGTTAAGATTAATCGAAATTTTCTTACGTAAAGGATTCGAGTACTTTTGAAGCCGTGTAATAATATATTCTTCTCTTGCTGAAGTGATTAATGCTGTTAAGTTGAAGACTCGTGAGCTTCAAACTTCAAAGATAGGAATTATCTCTTTGTGACGTATATTGGAATATTATATTCTTTATTCATTTTAAAGCCAGACAAAGAAATAGAATTATTTGTTATTGACAATGTGTAAGGTCCCTTTGAGTGTCCTTAATTTTCAGTTGATTTTTATTCATATAATATGTTGTATCATACCTATCTATACAAATAAATAAAATACAGCTTTTTCAATAAATGCCCATAAAAGTGTATAAAAGGTCACGACATTAAATCAATTTGTTAAAATGTTTGCCTCTACGTCGGTTTGGAACGGCTGAACCTATTTTAACAGAACTTTCATTGGCAGTTTTGACATTGACAACTGCGATAATACCATAGGACTTAGCCAATGATACCATATTTTTTCCTTTCAACATAAGTAATCGAACCTTACCTTCAACGAATACTCTTGTAGGCGTAGGTGTTTACGAGTCTAACGAATTTCTCTTCCTAATCAACTATTTTGACAATTTTTCAAATAGCAATACTAATGAGGGTTTTATTATTCTCCTCCCATCGTGAAGTCCGCCTCGGCTCAAGCAATTAGTACATTATCGACACCCCTTGTATTATGGAAATGGACGACTTCCTTCGAGGAGAATATTCACATTAAAGAGCCAAACGCTTAGCATAAACCGATATTTTTTATTAAATAAGAGGTCGTAAAGTAATTAAATTTTTATCATAAGTCAAGAAGTTTTAAATGTTTATGTAGCTTGAAAACATACACTTAAGTTTGGTACATACTGATTATAAAAATCGTAATTAAGTATTTTCGTCAAAATTTATTGTAAAATACATAATATATTTTTTCTTATTATTATTTACTTTTGTTAGATACGTAATTTAGTATAATGGTAAAATAATACCATATGGCGTATGTTCAATATAGTTTACTTGCATAAACCATGTGTTGACGAGATGTCATAGTATAAATATAGTACAATACATTAACACATGTTTTGCCATACGTACATTTTTATATATACAATAGAAAACAGTAATAAAATAATAATAATTTCATAAAACAGTCACAATATTTGAACACATAATTACAAGACTTTTTTTTATAAAATAGGGGGCAAACGAGCAGACGTATTGCTTGATGGTAAGTGAGCAATCACCGCCGCCCGTGGATACCTGCAACACCAAAGGCGTCACAAGTGCGTTACCGGTCTATGGGGTAGGGGGAGGGGGATGGGGGAGGGGTTGGGTTACGGGCCCCTGGTATCCTCACACACTCGGTGAAACACAGCGCAAGCGCTGTTTCACACCGATTTTCTGTGAGGCCGTGGTATCATCACTCCGGTCGAGCCGGTTCATTCACGCCGAAGCGTGGCTCCCCCACAGTGACATAATTAATATTATCTGCCAAAAACTCGTCAACGCTACAACAGGCTTTCTTTATTAATATTTTCTCGAGTTCATTTTCGAATAGGTTTTTTCATCTTTGTACTGTGTTTGTATTTTATATAAAATTTTAGGTGCCATACCAAAAAAACTATTGCCCATTAGAGCAGTTTTAGCGGTGGGCATACAGAGCTAACTGTCATCACGCCTGCTAGGCTTGACTAGGTCTGTCAAGAAATGCGTCAAGAAAGAATAAAAATGTAAAAAAATAAAACAAGAGTAATAGAGAACCGTTATTATGTTCATTTAAAGGAAGAACTCAGAAGGACTAATTTCAAAACCATTACACTTTTCTATTTGCAATCGATAAGCATATATTTTTATAGCGTTAAAAATCTCTCTTAAACGTATAAAAAATGAAATTATATCCAGGGATTTACTTATTATCGTTTCTACAAAAGAGGCAAGCAGGAGCTTAAAGCCGAGCCAGCTGTGTAAATGTCCTTAATCCAACAAAATCATTACTTATTTAAATACGTAAGCCTTTTTTTCCTGAATTCTCCTTTCACAGCTGTTATAAACATTAGTATTGGTGTAACCGATTCCAACAGTTTCGGCATATGGATTGCAGACAAAACAAACTTAACCAATTTTCTCATAAAAGTTTTCAGTTTTGGTTAAATTATTCACAAATGGCGATGAAAACTTTCCCAAGAGTTTAATAAATACACAAAACTCAAGTATTTATACAAGTTTCATTGAAATATTACTTTTGTTTGTACAAAATGTAATAAATTTGTTTTTGTTTTTAAAAAATATATTCTTCTCTTATCTGTACGTATCAGGAGTTCTTTTGTTACCTATGATGTATATTACACCTGCATAGTAAAGATCTATCTACCATTTTACATAGTTACTAGCTGCCTCACGCAATCTCGTGTGCATCTCCAATTGCCCCTAGCGTGATGGTGTAACAGCGTGAACAAATCTGTTTACAATAAAGAGGTTATAACTAGCCAACCTTAAAGGATAGATATGTGTTATCACGGACTTTTTTCAAAATTTTCCAAAGAGGAACAATTCTTTCATACTTGGTTTTTTGTGCAATGTTTACGTAGCGCACGCAATAGAAGCTCTTAAAAGGAACAATTTACCCCCGTTTTTGAAAGATTTTTCAACAATACTCTCCTGCATAGATTTAGTCGATAACTGGGTTATCTAATACTGAAAGAACTATTCAAATCATACAGTACTTGCTGAGATTAGCGTGATCAACCAAAGAAACAAATTCTTCATGTCTATGACATTAGTAAAGATAGAGGTAACTTGTAAAATGTATACGTGTGTAGTACAATCATATATTTTATAGTGACAGTAATTTATACATTGTTAACCTTTGCTTTCGTTATTACGTTAAGGTCACCTCATTTCAGTACACAGCAATGACACTAAACCTTAAGGAAACAATTCTATTTATAAACTTCTACGTGTTTATTTACCAAATAAAAGATAGGCACATAATTGTCATATAATTTCTTTTTTTGTGTATAGGCGTAAAGAAGGAATGTAGTAAATCAATATGTATATAGAGATAAGACATAGATAAGAAATATAAAAGCGACTGAGAGATGTTAAAAATGGCCCTTCACTCGACGATGTCGTCAAACTGGGTATCTGGTACTGTGTTTTTGTACCAAAGTTGATCGCGTTTGTGTTTTTAATAAATGTTTTAGTATGGTGAAGTATTTTGTTATACCATGGTAAAATAAACCTTTGGATACGGAACTCTAAAAATGACTTTCATGTTTTCTATTTCATCTATCCAAGCTCATACAGTACAAATGAAATATCACCTATTTCTACTTCATGTTAATTTTGTGTTGTACTTTATAGAATTTTGTATACCGTAAATTGCATTTTAAGAATTATACTATCATCGTATCTTTATAAGTGTTATTTTACTCATAGAAAGAATCTTTTTCTTTCATAATTTTCCTTTCTATGTATGTATTTACATAAAAGTGTGTATGTATTTATATCAGTTGTCAAGTACCCAAAGTACAAATTTTACTTAGTTTGGGATTAGACTATGGTGGTGTGTGTTAGATGTCCGTAATATTTATTACTTATTTATTATAAATATTTCATAATTAATGAGTGTTTAAGTCGTTGTGCACTTGGCTCTATATAGAAATAGCGCAGCAACAATCAAGTAGTAAATAAAACCTGAAAATTATACACATACCGCTATCACTAGCAAATAAACGTTCATAATATTAAAATGATAATTTGCTGGCGAAGCATTTCTAAACTGCCAACCGAGAGTTGTCTGCTGATAAACGCGGTGCTGTGGGTATAAAATCAGCCAATGTTTAAAGAGAGGAAGAATAAGGAGATAATTATTTTAAATATTTCATGTGCGTCATACCAAAACAAGCCGATTTGATGACTGAAAAGTTGGTTGAACACATTAGAACAGGAAATACAGTAATTTCCTGGTGTAATGAAATTAAGTAAAGCGCCCATGTTACCTTCTTGAATTTAAAGTCACTTATATTTTATTCCACTATATGTGGTCGTACACACTAATTTGACATTTCAAGAAAACATTTTAACAAGTTCCAAAACGTGCTAACAGTCGAAATTATGAATTATTGACCAGCTCATTTAATTCAGATAGAAACTTCTAACTTGCACTCCATTTCCAAATCATTTTGGTTTTAGATGGTAATTTATATTATATTAACTTTCGAACATAACTTTGCCTGTGTTTCTGTTTTCGCATTTCAAAGTAGCCTATGTCCTTCCTCAGGAACCAAAGTTACTCCATGCCAAATTTAATTGAAATCGATGCAGTGGAACGGAACGCGCCAGGATCGTCGCCGCCTCGCACGATATCATATAGTAGCCCCGTACTAACCGTACTGCCATCAACCGTTGAAGACACCAGAGGTGAGCCAGACGGATGCCCCATAGAGGATCAGGGATCGTAAGATGCCCATGTAGAGGCAGTGAACTTCCTCCCGTGGTCCTCCGAGATTGGGCAGCAGATGATGTAGCGAGGGACTAAGTACCAGAAACGCTCTTCGAAGCTCCACCAACTGTCCAGGATGAGGCCTCCGTTCCTCATCTATTGAACCACCTGGACTTGAGTATCCTCCACCGGGGGCATGAGCTAGATGGTTCTACATCTCAAAACAGGAATGTACTTATAGTGTTTAATTACATAGACGCTGTCTATTTGTAATCGAAAATGAAATTCTTTCGTTTTGGTTTCGTTCTTACGCTTGGAAACTTTCTCAAATATCTAATCTTATTAAATATTTTAAGTTCTAAATACGGTGTCTTTCTTATCCTGTAATAATTAGTAATTTTTAGTTGAACAAGTATTTTCCTTCTTGCTTGAGTTGATCCAAGTATATTCTAAAAAAAATATCCTTTGGTTAAATTTATATTATAATTTATATCTTTATGCCTTAAAGGTTTTGGGCAGATTTAGTTCTGATGTTTTTAAGTCTGCTTATCAGTTAAAAAATTCCTTACTTTGAATCATAACAAACTGCAATTTGCATGATAATATAACACTGTATATAAGTCATGTTAATAAACATAATTCTAAAGAGTGAGTCTTAATTTATTTGATAGTATCTCCCACATCCCTATTTTGTTTTGGGATCATTAAATGCAGGAAAAAATAAATACATCTTATTATTTTACATTTTTAATATAAACCTAAATAAAATTCATAATTATTTGAACCAGTTTACACTCTTTACATACATTTATAAATTAACCATTTAACAATAACTTTGTCAGTTGTCAGATAACACTATCTTGGGTATTCTTCTCTTTTCCTAATTCCCTTTCTATCTGTTCCACAGTCTTGCCAGCAGTTTCTGGTAAAACAAAGAGCGCCAACATAGCACCTGCGAGGTTAATTGCACAGAATATGTAGAAAGACGTTTCAACGCCCATTGCATTCGTGACTGCGGTAAAGGACACCAACTGGACAAAGGTCGTAAACCAGGCTGTCGCACTAAGAATTCCTATTAACTTAGCGCGAATCTGAAATATAACACCATTTAAAATAAATTGTTTAACATTGAGAGGAGAAATTTAATAATAGAAGAATTTTCCAAGCCTCCATATTACAAGTTGCAGTGTCAATAAACATTTTTGATAAACATTTTTTGATTTGATTTCTTATTTTGTCTGAGTTTATTCCTTTCCATAGTCTACTAGGTGTATGTTAATTCATATACTTACCCTAAAATTAAACATTTCAGTCATTATAATGAAAGGCAGAGGAGAAACTCCAGCGCCATAGCAGCATACTGTTAATAAAATTGCCACAATTGGCAACCAGTTTGGTGCAGTCCAGCCATAATTGTAAAGCAACTGATTTGTCCCAAGAGTAGCAAAAGCCAGTGATGTTACAGCAAATGTAGTTAAAAGCAGCACCTATAAAGAAGACGGATAAATAAAACAAATTAAGTCGATAATTTTTGGTTATCAAGAGAACAACTATACTTTTAAGTAAACATTGCGTATTTTTCAGTTACTAAGTATTTAAAAAAGAAGTATATGAATTCGTAAACTATTTAAGTTCATTTATAGAGACAGCTAGAACATATTTAATATCGCTATTTAATTTGGGGTTTAGCTTTCATCAAATGCTTTTAAATATATATAAATAAATAAATAAATAAATATTTTCAAACATTTTAACGCACCACGCCACCTAGTCCCAAACTAAGCAGATCTTGAATTATGGGTACTAGACAACTGATATTAATACTTATATACTTTTTTATGTAAATACATACATATTATAAATAAAAAACACCCAAACTCCGAAACAAATATTTGCAGATCATACAAAAATTTGGTGCGACTCAGGAATCGAACCCGAGATTACTGGCACAGCAGTCGTATTCGCTACCACTGCGCCACAGAGGCAGTCAAATGAATCTTATAAAGAAATTTATATTTGAAAAAACAACGTGTTACACAAACACGTTCAAGACAACTAAGTACACACATATTAACTCTAATAATAAGTGAGTCACTATTAAGTACCTTTCTGCCCAGCCTGTCTACTATTGTCATAGTAATAGTTGTTCCTAGTGTCAAAAATATAGGAATGGCCAGACTTTGCAGCTCTGGACTAATTTCCATCTTGAAATTTTTCAGGATAGTCGTTGCATAGCTAATAATAGAAAATACGCCGTTTAAACCATGTAAAGCCACAGCCACAAACATGATAAGAAAACCACGACGCCATGCTGCAAAGTTGACTGAAAAAAAAATTGCATCGATCTCAGCCCAGTTCTGAATAAAAGCCAACTTACACACTATGTGTTTACAGTGCACGCTCTATCATTGGGGTACAGTTTACTCGAAATGTACCTCATGCTGTCCACAATCCTTAGATGTGAGGGACCGACCCCAGAGAGCGAAAATAATAACAATTGATTCAACAGATAAGTATCAAAAAAATAGTGATAGAAATAAATTGATAGCAATAATAGTTGATTCTAGAAATATACGTAGTCATGCATAGTTGTGGATAGGCCTCGCAAAACTCAAGATGCCCAATCCTATATAATACACTGAAAAAAGGTCAGATTAAAAACATCTGTATCGTTACTACGTAGATGCATGGTCGTCATTTATGTATATATAATTATTTATATATTTTATATATATATATATATATATATATATATATATATATATATATATATATATTACATATATATTACATATTTTACATATATTATATTACATATTACATATTATATATATATTACATATATCATTACCAGAGATATAATCTCTGCATACCGGTGTACCTCACATACTACTTAGTTTTTATGTGAATAACTTATGAATCGGAAATCAATTTCTACAGACTGAATTAGTGATTACACTGTTAGTGCAGGATGTAATACTATACGGTGAAATAAACCATTTATTATATGAAAAATCTATAGACTCTATGATGAAAAGCATGAAATGATTCAGCTTGTAGCATCCGCCAGTTGCGAAATCGAAACATTGTATTCACAAGCACCTAATAGCTATGTTACAGAAAGCGAATTTAGCGAAATTTAGCATCTATCGTTTTAGTGATTTAAAGAAACTTACAAATGCCGAAAAACGTAATGTTGGGTATAGATTTATAGTAATCATCTTCTCTTTTAATCAAATCAATTTCATCTTGTACTTCTTTGTCCTCTATTTGTAAACCTCTAAGATATGCAAGAGCTGCTATAGATTCCTGTAATTCAAAAGAAATATTTATATTTAAGTAGCAATGATGATCGAGATAACTGTATGTTGATTTAAAATAAAATATAATTCTGAATGTGAATTACCTTTGACTTCCCTTGATTTACTAAAAAACTTGGAGATTCGGGTACTCGGAATAACATTATGGAAATAACCACGGCCAGTGTCGTGACGAGATATAAAACTGTGTAATAGCCAAGGTAACCTCCTATTGCATACATTGACAGGATGCCCATACTTTGAAATAGAACAAAAATTGATCCCAAAGTGCCTCTTATGTTGTCCTGACTAATCTCCTTGACATACATAGGAACTATATGAAAACAGCCACCAGCGCCAAGACCGCAAAATATTCTAGCGACTAGAAGGCTATTTGGATTTGAAGGGCAAAGCTTTATTATCCAGCAGATCTGTTGAAATAATGGAAATAAGAATTGGCTTACATTAATTAGTATACATTAAAAAAGTTAAATTTAAGAAAAGAGGCAAGTCAATAGGAGTTTCAATTGTTACTGACGAGTTTGACTTTTCAAGTATATATAAAATTAAGAAATAAATATTTGGTACTTACTAACTGTAATAATGCCATCAAGATGACAGCTCTTTTTCTACCGTATGTTTCTACGACATACAGTAATATAAGAATGCCAATTATAGCCGCTAAAGATGGAATACCAGCTATTAAAGACAGTTCAGAGTCTGTAAGAGGTCTCCCCACGGGCGATTCTTGTGATTGCAATATTTTTGTCATCGGTGAAACCCAACCACATTGCAGGCCGTAAGTGAAGACTGTTGAATTGACTGCAAAATGAGCAAACTAGTTTTTACTCTATTTCCTGGAAAGTTATTTATTGTTATGATTAACGTATTATAAGTTAATTAATATATTTAGTATTCTACAAATTTAGTTTAACAAGATAATTAACGTTAAGATTGCTCTAAGAAATATAGTAATAGTAATTCCACCTATGGTCCTGTAATTTTACACCGCGTTGCAATTTATGACTACATTTTTGTCTTACAATTAAGAAAACTAAATACGTTTTCTTTAATTTCCTAAAATCAATTTACTGATTCACAACAATTGTACTGACTTTGACTAATTCTTTGAATTTTTCTGTATTTCTGAACAACATGATTTCAAAAAGGTCTGAATCTTGGGAGCCACAAGTCTGGGAACTATGATAGTCTTTGAATATCATGCACCACGAGTACTATGATATCGAATATACCTACAGTATAAAATTTAAGTAGTCACCCAGCTCTTCTAAACTTAATAAGTTTCAAGAAATTTGTTAGAAAGAAGTAGAGAGAGTAAAGTATTAGAACACCTAAGATTGCTACAGTCCATTGCGTTCGCGTATGCCCTTTAGGCTCCAATTTTTCACTGATGTTTTGCATATTATCTATGGAATTCTAAATTTAACTTAAAACACAACACAGTTATTCAAAACGATCTCTGAATGGAACACACTGAAATTAATTTTTTATTTCTATCGCAGTCAGTGTTTCATCATTCCTGAATACAAAACACTGAGATATAAAGCTGCGGATCTTTTATTATATACCAGTTTATAGTTTTAAATTAAGGATGTGTTTGTAAGTACTTAATTTTAATAGATATGAATATCTGTTATATATTTCTAAATATTTGTTTTATGAATATAAATAAAAACGTGATAGAACGAAATAGGACATAGGAGAACATAGGAAAAATGTTGTTATGTTTATTTTTTTTTGGCCGTGTACACGAACTCAAATTTATTTACTTATTAAAATAATAATTATAATAGTTAATTATACAAAAATATATATTCATGTCTATGATTTGTAATATGGCCCGCATATTTGGTTATTTTTTTATTGTGCTTTCTCTGGGTACTAAAGAGGTATTAAGTTGTCAATCACATAGGAGATCCATAGAGATCTATAGAGATGAGTTCGGCCTTTTCTAACTGGACCGACCCTGAGAAAAAAGGTCAAAATGAAATCATCGATCGTCGTCTTTATTAAAGTCCAGACCATCTACTCAAAATCATTCTATCGGCAAATAAAAAATGATAACTTTGTTATGAGCAACAACTTTCATAATTTGGTAAAAATAATAATAGAAACTATCAACAACAGCTATGATTAAAGGTGAATTTATAGCTAATAATAAACAGCATGTGCAGAATGGGTAGCTCAATCCCAAGTGGTTTTCACCTTAAGATTATCTGCCATGGTTTAATACCTTAAATTTAATGTTGATAACTTAGATTGAAAGGTTTATTAAATATCCGCAAAGGAAAATTTTAACTAATTAACTGTCAATGTATTAAAAAGACTGGCTGACTAAAATTGCTTTTATAAAAGGAATAAATTTGTTTTTTTTTTTTTTTTTTTTTTTATCTCTAAGCTGCCAAAATGACTCTGCCCTGCCTGATGGAAAGCATGAGCAGAATCTAAGAGTGGTGGTCACCATCCTCAATGCGAAAAAGAACAATGCAGCATGGTGACCCACACTATGGCGGCCTGGTGAGATGCTTCTTTACGCCCCGCTTAAAGGACCCGGGATCATAGTGGAAAGGAAACAAGTGCGCTGGTAGTGAGTTCCAGGTTTTGACCGCTCGGCACAGGAAGGAATTACCGAAGCGATGAGTACGAGAACGTATGTCTTCCACTTTGAAGCGGTGACTTCTAAGGCCGGCACGTGTTGTTCTGTAGAGGAAGGGAGAGGGGGGGCTTTACGTGGAGCCAAAGGATGGAGAAGGATGGGTCCTCAAGGCAGCGTAATCGGCGACAACAAACATCCGCCCTAACGAAAAGACACACTCCAGCCTTCGCGAGGAAGCGCTCCTCGAGCACGTAGCCGGGGTAGTGAAGATAAGTCGTGTCGGCAGGGCGGCGTATTTGTGTCTCCGTTAGGAATAGCATGGCCGGCCGTGCCGTCTCAAGATGTTGGTGGACGGCGTTGAGGTTTGCATGAAGTCCACGGATGTTAGTGAACTCCACCTCAAAAAGCGAGTTGGTGGGAGAATGGAGTGCCGCTGTTGAACGTTTGTGCTTTTTCCTTGCTGTCATGATTTAAAAAGATGGGGAGGGGAGTGGGAACGTAAAAGGCATGACAGTCATCGTGGCAGTGTAAAGCTGAGACTCGGAATGCTGCATCGCCATACAACGGTGAGGTATGACGGTGACCGAACCCTCGGACGGAAGGGCCCCCGTACCCTCCCGGAAGTGGTCGCCTGGCCCCACCGTCCGGTCACCAACCGGCACGACGAGCCACTCCGCAGATTATGCGCGACCTGATGGGGCAGCCTCCCAGGGTGGTTAACCGCGGTTGGGCCCCTCTCTATGCCGCGGGCGGCCAGCGGCAAAACCGTTTCTACGGGTCTCCCTGGCCGACGGTTCGAACTTCGTCACCCTCAACAAGACTCTGCGAGCATTCCACTGCTCACACACTTACCCCGATAACTGTCACCCCTGCATCATGGGCCACCGGTCTCGCACTCACCAACGAAATACGACGGCATCTAAGCTGTCATTTTAGGTTGGTCTTCTGTGCGAGGGTAGTACCGCCCCGGTCGAGCCGGCCCGTTCGTGCTGAGATCAGCGTGGCTCTACTACCTTTTATCCAGTATTAGACTATTAAGGTTATTGATGACGACACAAATATTGTGCAACCCTAGCACGAAAACAACACTCCCAATATAGTATCTAAACATTAAATATACTCTGTCGTCAGCAACTTTGCTAAATAAAACTATTTGTAAATGAGCGTCTGACTGTTACACAATCATTTGCTTAGGAGTCTTATCATATTTGTATTAGGACTATAGCTCACCTAATATAGCTTTCACTATTTGATTATTACATAAATATTGTTGTACATCGTAGACACTGTTACTTTGTCGTCACGCTTATGAAATAACAGTACGGATTTCATAGTTTTCCTAAATTGGTAATTGTATTTTTCTTGTATTCTAGGAAGTAGTCATAGTAATAAGCTCTCTACATGAGAACGATAAATATGATTACACTATGCTATTTACTGTTGTTCTCAAATTGGTCAAAACACCCAAGCAAAATTATATTTTTGACCAGCACAAAGTATAAACCGCTAAACCAATTTCATCTTGACCTTTAAGATTTAACCTGTATACAAATTGGCTAAAGGGTGATTATTGGTATTTTTTGTTATCTATCTCTTATATTAGAGGGGGTTCCACATACTTTTGTTTCTACAATATGGTTTCTAACTATTATTTCTGTGGGTCCTTTTGAGGATTCTGCAGTCCTAATGGCAAAAACGAATCTACGCCTGACCGTGCTATTGTTTACACTGTTTTTACAGACTGATGATGATGTTCTACTAGCCAATTACGGCCACGGCGGCCAGTCTCAAGAGAGACTAGCCAACTATGCAGGAGATATTATAGCGCACAAGTGTGGGCGCAAACACAGGTGCACTCTCTGTTTCCTCACTCTTATAATCTGATGGGACGGTTAACCGACACGATCAGGAAGCGATCAGGCGCAGGACCGACAGTTTTATGTGCTCTCCGAGGCACGGGGGTTTAGACCCCAACTTCAGAACTCGAAGCTGCTAATAAGTATTTATATAACCAGAAAAACTCAATAACACTTTTGGCCCGACCCGGGATCACAGACTATTAGTGTTATAAATGTCGAATTTAATGAAGAATAAAAAGAACAGTTTTCTGTGAGGCCGAGGTATCACTCCGATCGAGCTGGCCCATTCGTGCGAAGCGTGGCTCTCCTACGGTAATGACCAAAATTAGATAAAATTTTGGCGACCTTTTAATAACACAACTTGAACGCCAGATACATATTCCTTATGGCATATATTATATCCAAAGTTGATTACGCAATCTAAAAAATATTTTTTAGAAAGGGACTCGTGACGGTCATGTTGCTCTGAGGCCCTTTAAATGACCTATGGGAACAATAAAAGAAGGTTAGGTTAAGCAAAATTAAGTTGCATTAGTTTATTACTGGCTATACCGGTATAACCGAGAACTAATTAAGCCAGCTGGAACTGCTACATTTCTGTATAGGCTTATACTTTTTGTATACAGCCATTTGTTTATCGATACAATTTGATACCACAATACTCACAGCGTTTTTTTCTTATTTACAGTTAAAATTCCAATTTTTATAACATTCATATTATTTACATCTGTAAATAAAATAATATCCATTTGTCATAATGTACCTAATATGTATGTACTTGATATGTATGTTTCACTATCAGCTTCCATCAATTTCCGACTCGTATTGATGCCATAGGTCATTCAAAAGGGCCGAGTGCGATATGACTATCGCGTGTCACACAATACATATACACAACCCACCGTCGGGAAAGTTTAAAAAACACATTAAATATAAATGCAACACAGATAAAAAAAACATTGCATTACAAATTATTCAAATTGCGAAAACTGCAACAGCCCCTAAAACCGTGTAACTTATGATACTCATAAATTAATTGGTCATTCTCGTTTCCAAACGCTGTGTGCTACCTTGCTTGTAACACGACACTGAGTAATTATAATAATCGTCTGACTGCTTTTTTGAAACATTTTCGTTACTTCGGGTTAGTTTCAAAGCTTATCTAGAACAGAAAGTATTCTAGATAAGCTTTGAAAACCCTCAACAGGTCAACAATTTCGTTATGCAAATCTGCACTAATCGGTAGATAAAACAATAACTCGAAGATACTAAGACACCTAAAGTTTTTTTAATGTTAATTGTAAGTTAATATATATATATTTGCTAAAAAAGCCAGGTTATCGCACTAAGAACCGCTATTAACTTAGCGCGAATCTGAAACATAACAGCTTGAAAATTATAGATGATTATGAAATTTCTTATTTTATCTTGGCTTAGATTGTTTTTTATTATAGTATAAGGGGCAAACGAAACGCATCGCCTAATGGTAAGCAATTTCTGCCGCCAATGGATACCCGCAACACCAGAGGTGTCACAAGTGCCTTTCCGAACTCTTAAGAAGGAATACGCTCTTTTCTCGAAGGTCTAAAGATCAAACACGACTGTCAAGGTCATGTTTGATCTATTGTTTACATGATTAGGTGTTTATTCTCAATTTAATTTATATACTTACTCAAAAATTAAACATTTCAGTCAATATGATGAAAGGCAGAGGAGAAATTCCACCGCCATAACAGCATTATGTTAGTAAAATTGCTACAATCGACAACGAGCTAGTTGTAGACCACCCATATTTATAAAGCAACTGATTTAACACAAGAGCGGCAAAAGCCAGCGATGTTATAGCAAAGGCAGTTCGAAGTAGTACTTATAAAGAAATCGGAAAAATAAAACAAATTAATTTGGCATTTTTTGTTACCAAGAGTACAGCTCTAGTTTTTAATTAACATTTAGTATTTTTGAATCGTTAATTTTATCAAAGAAAGGAATTCTAAATTATCTATGACGCTGTAAAGAACAAACATTATTCTAACAATTGAATACATTTTAGTTTCGATCAAGTTGACATTGATAACCAAATACGTATAGTTTTTTGATTGAATAATTTAAGTCTCAACATCATTTACCTTCAGCCTACCGCAGTTCACTGCTTAACATAGACTTCTCCCATTGCACGTCAACCTGACCGATTTTGGTCTTCTCCATACCTTGGAATGTAGGCGCAACTAAGCCTTAAGATACACACACAAAAATCAGTTTTGAAATTTTGGATCCATGTCCATATTGGTAAACTAAAAACTCAAGTTAACTCAAATAATAAATGACATACCTTTCTACCCAGCCCATCTACTGTTGTCATAGTGATAGTTGTTCCTAGCGCCAAGAATATAGGAATGGAACTTTGCAGGACTAATTTCTTTATTAGCACTTTTACTGACAGTCGCTGCATAGGATAAAAAGATGGAATGATAGAAAATACACCGTTTTAACCATGCAAAATTACTCTCATTAACATGATGAGAAAACTACGACGCCATGCTTAAAATTTGACTGAAAGAAAATAATAATAGTTATTAATTGCTTCTGAGCACAAGTTCACTTTTCCACCATACTCATGTTTTGAGCTGCATATCATATATGGTGAATCAGATGCTGATCATAATCCTCAAGCAATAGTTTCTTCCGCGTACCTCCTCACTTAACCACTGCTAAGCACTATTGTCTAATTGAAAAACGCAAGAATGAGAAAGGGCCTAACGAGTTCCTAATAGACTAGATTTGTGACCTCAATGTTAGTGTACAATATGACAGCAGCCGGTAAAATATTAATAAAATATTTGATTTTTTTAAATATGTATGTAGATAAAAAACCACGCACTCGATGATGGAAAACGTCGTCTTATGAGCGATTCAACCTGCAGAATCTACCAGTCCTTTAAGCGGGGCGTGAAAAATAATCTCACCAGGCCGCCATAGTGGGGGTCACCATGCTGCATTGTTTTTTTCCCGTATTGAAGATGGTGACCACCACTCTTGGATTCTGCTCTAGCTTTCCATCAGGCAGGGCAGAGTCATTTTGGCAGCTAATACATAAAAAAAATAAAAAAATAGGAAGTATTTAAAAAAAGTACTCAACCTTTGAATGCACAACTTTTCGAATCACACGACACAGATCGATTCTTCAAATATTTCTGTTGTGTCATTTTTTAATATAACTCACAAATGCCAAAGAAGGGAACCTCAGTAATAGATGTAATGTATTCATCTTCCCTTTTAATCGAATCAATTTTTATCCTGTACTTCTTTGTCCTCTATTTGTAAACTTCTAGGATATGCAAGAGCTGCTATAGATTCTGTAATTTAAAAATAAGTATTTGTAATTAAATATCAAAGACCATCATTATATCTATTTCTGAATTTAACTTACTATTAATTTCCCTTAATTTATCAAAAACTTGGAGATTCCGTTGGACTTGGAATAACATCACAAAAATACACACGGCCAATGCTATGATGAGATATAAAACTGTGTAACAGCGAAGGTATGCTCCAATTACATGCATCGAAATCTGCCGTACGTTTTTACGATTCTATTAATATTATAAACGCGAAAGTTTGTATGGATGGATGTTTGTACCTCTTTCACGTAAAAACTACTGAACGGATTTGGATGAAACTTAAAAGTAATATAGCTTATACATCAGGATAACACATAGGCTACAATTTGCCGCGATAACCGACACATACGTGGGTGAAGCTGCGGACATAAACTAGTATACAATAATATTAGAGTGCCAATTTCGGGAATTAAGGATGGCACACCAGCTAATAAGCACATTTCAGAGTCTGTTACAGGTCTCCCCACAGGAGATTCTTGTGATTGAAATATTTTTATCATTGGTGATACCCACCCACATTGCAGGCCATATGTAAGGACTGTTAAATTGACTGCAAAAGAAGCAAAATTATATTAATCTGTTAACTGGATGAAAAAATCTTAATAAAATGAATATTTAGCAATAGCTACGAATGTTGTTCAAAAATGGTATCAGTACTTGGTATATTTTATAGTATATTTCCATGTCTCTGTGACTAAATTCTTAAAACGATGTCTTTGATATTAATGTTTTTTAACTTTTAGAACGCGATCGCGAGCGAAAAAGGCCAGATCCTAGATCCTAATCTGTGTACTATGATAGCCACGGTATTTGATCACTATGTACAAGTACAAAGTAATCAGAAATTAAAATGAAAAAATAAATTGTACCTAAAATAGCTACAGCCCATTGCTTTCGCGTGTGCCCTTTAGGCATCGATTTTTCACTGTTATCTTGTGTATTACCTATGTAATTCTATCTATTAAAAAAAAGTTAATATAATACACTTAAATTACAATTTAATAACAATTAACACTCTGAGTGTTCCTTCGCTCCTGGGTATAAAACACTGTAATATGGAGCCACGGATCTTGCATTATTTACCAGTTTAAGTTTAAAATTAAGGATGTGATTAAATATATTTATTTTAGCAGATATGCATATTTGGTGTATATATTAAAATATTTGCTTGCGATTAGAAACAAAACGTGTTTAAACAAAATGCTCACGCACAGGAGAAATGAATTCTATGTTTTTTTAGAATCCACTTTAAGTTATATTGGGAATAAATACACTATTAGTCAAATTAATGAGTTTCTGAGGATTTGTGGTAAAAAAATTTCAATAGATTTTTTTTTAATATCTTCAGATCTATTTTCTTATTATCAATTTTACATTTTATTCAGTTATAAAAAATAATGGATAGCAATTGATACATTATATAAATTTCATGTTTGTGTGTTTATTTTAGTCAGGATATTAAAATTATTTGATGACGCGATATAGGAACAAAAACCTCTTTTTGCAGCTTTGTCCAGCTGTGATATTGCTAAAGGTTGTAAACGATGAAAAAACGTCGTTAAACCTTAGCCCGAAAACGGCACTCCTATTGGACATATTGTTCTCGTGTTAGGGTCGTGTCTCGTGTTTGTATGGTCCTAATATAGTATTCAAATATAATATTATGACGTCAGTAACTTTTACAACTTAAGCTATTTGTAAATAAGCGCCTAACTCTTAAACAATTATTTGTTTAAGAGTCTTATCATATTTGTGATGGAATTATAGTTCACCTAATATAGTTTTCACTATTTGATTAATTATTAAAATACATAAATATTGTTGTACGTCGTAGTAACTGTTGCTTTGTCTTCACGCAACTAAAGTTTGGTACGATTGTTATAATTTTCCCAACTAGGCATTTATACGCCAGGCAGTACAAAATATATGGAGATCTACAACTATGATTACAGTATACAATATAATATCAGCTTTAACATCGGTTTAAATACTATGATAACATAAATATTTCGGACATATTTACAAAGATTTTGAAAAATATCTTATTGTTTCATCTTCAGCATTTCTACGTTGGTCCTTTTCTATTTTTGGTCTGAACAATGTGTATTAATGCGAAGGCTTCGAGTTGATATATTTTATAGCCACCTTAGTAAAAACAATTTATCTAGAGCTTTATAATCCAATCTCAATTCAAACACAGCAAATGTATCCATTGATATTAGATTTTTGTGTACCTATTATATTATCAAGAGCCCTATTTATTTTAGTTCTTTCGCATAGATTGTTATGTAATTTTTAATGCCCCTTTTTGTATTGTTTAGAGTTGGTATTTTAAAGAGGATTTGTTTATTCTTCTTTATTGTAAGGTACGTCTGTACAAAGAAGATACAATATAATTATGTGATGTATATTTTAAATCTATTATCTATCTCTTTTGAAATTCTAACTAGAAACTGCCATACCCAGCTTCAACCTGCAACAGAGTTGGCCTAAGAGACCATCAGGCGCGCCTATTCTGTTTTGATGCATTCAGTGTACCTCATACAAATCGGTGATCACTTTCGGTGATAAAATTATTGTTGACAGAGACGTCCATAAACCTATGGCGTTTGTTTGTGATGATGAAGTTCTTTGTCGCACTATCGATGTTTTCTTCTTTTGGGGTTTCTTTTGAAAGAAGAATTTAATCAGATAGAGTCCTCAGGAAAGTTTGCTATTATTTGCCCTTATAATCCGCCTATAGTCCTAGGTCCTTCTTCGCCTATGAAGCACGTGAAAGAAGCGTTAGTACGATACAGTACGTGTTCGTAAATGGATTCAACCTGGTCGTCAAGATGTATGGACGTGGGTGCATATACAACATGCGCTGGGTATTTTGTTGACCTCTTAATAACACAAGAAAAAATAGTGTTAGTTCAAATAGCGCTCCGTAATGAGTTTTTATTTGTCAGTACAAATCAGCAATTTCATACTTACCCTTATTATTTGACTTACTATAATTTACTTCAGTTTGTTTATGATTCAGATGTATAAAGTCATAATTGTTATCAGCTCACTGATTTCCGGTAAAATAACCCTCAGTTCATCATTCCTCTAAAGTCTAGTATTATTTATTTATTTTTATTTATTTTAAACTTTATGCACTTTTGTACAATGGCAGACTTAATGCCCAAGGCATTCTCTTCCAGTCAACCTTAGGGTAGTGTAGAAATCTTGTAAGGTAGGTGGTGCACAGAGGTTTCCGTATGAAACTGACTGTAAACAGTACACAAAAGAATCAAAGAAATACTCAAACATACATAAATATATACATAGGATATGTATTAAATACACACACAAATATATACATATATAAATATACATACACACAACTATATTAGTACACTATTAAAACTTGAGTATATACCAATTATCGGTTAGTAGTTTCTGCCATATCATTAAGAAGGAGATCTTGCACCTTCTTTTTAAATGTAAAACGGTTTGTGGCCATCCTGATTTCAAATGGGAGCGCATTCCTGAGCAGTACCGCTTGGACGAAGAACGAAGAGTTCACGAAGTCCTCACGTCACGTCACGAGCTTTTGTCGCATCGCACGGTAAGGACGGCTCCAGGGGTCACAATCGAGACTCTTCAGCATCTCCTTTCTCTTCACGTCATTGGCGCGGATAATGGCCAGCTTTAGAATTTTCCGCGCTACTAACTACTCCTCATGAAGCTGGTCCTCCTCGCCATTTCCAATATGTCGCTACTGACTGTGGGTGTATGAGGCATGCCCGCATCGCAGTTTTGAATTATCGCTTTACCAAAGCGGCTAGCCCCCATGTCGACCTTCTCGGTCGGGGCCTACGGAGACAACCAAAAATTAATAATGGCCACCACGTCTAGTAGCTCCCTGTTGAGTTTACCCACCACGGAAAACGGGAAGAACTTTGCGCTGCGTAATCCCTACCCTGGAACCAGGAGAGCTCTAATCGGATATAAAGGTGATTCGAGAGCGTCTCTACCTCTTCCAAGATACACCAGTTTCCTACTCGTATGGTGAAGGCAGGGGTAACGTACAAAAGGCCCACTATCGAACCCCTGCTATCAAACGCGCGTACTGGTGGAGCCTCTGATCAGAAGAGAGAGGCCTAAGGAAGCCGCCCACTCCTCTGCAGCCTCTTCCCTGGCATCCACCGGGGGAATCCCACGCAGTGGATTTTTCAATGAAGTCCCCCAGCACAAGGACGTACCCAGACGTCGCCGCATCGAAGTCTCCAGGTTCATGAGGATAACGCTCAAACTCCGGTTGAAAGACAAGGATACACTGCAAACGGAAACCCCATCCCACACACTCGTCGGCGACATATCCAGTGCCCTGGTCTCTCAATGACAAGACGGGGAATGAGCCTTAGTATTATTAGTTAACAGTAACCTATCGACAATATTATGCTCTTTGATTATATGGGGGCATTTTTACACCGTTGTGCTTTCATTTATATTGTGACTATAATTTGGCGATATGCATACACTATATCTCTTAGCAAAGCCAGTTTTTAGGAAAGGTGGAAAAGTGGATTTGTTTAATACTTTTAATAACAATGATATTTTTATACATAGAATAACTCAAATAAATAGAATTGATAAGTATCTGTAAACTTAACGTTAAACGTTTTCTATTGCAAACATACTTCATAGTATCCATGGTTCATTTGTTCGCCTTTGCTCGCTATTTATTTTTTTAAATAATCCAAAATTGAATCCTAGGTAGATTGATTTATTGGCGCGTTACCCGCATCCCCTGCTACTAAATTTCACGAAAATCGTTGAATCGGTTTCCAAGATTCAAATTATTTATATATAACTAATTTATATATATGAGTATACGGAATTTTTCATTTTAAGGTTTTAGACTGTATCGTTTTTGTGTTTCGTGAAAGCAAAAAAAGACGTGTTAAAATTTATCTTTTTACTGAAATTTTTAAAATATTTTTAATATTTTAAACAGTTCTTTTTTCTTTTCTCAGACTCATATATCATTCACAATTATTTTCACAATCACTTTGATAAATTCTTATATAGCACTATCTTGGTTGTTCTTTTCTTTTCTTAATTTTGTTTCTATCTGTTCTACAGTCTTGCCAGCAGTTTCTGGTAGAACAGTTAACGTTAAAATAGCACCTATGAGGTTGATTGCACAAAAAATGTAGAAAGACATTTCGACGCCCAATGCATTTGTAACTGCTGTAAACGACACCAACTGGATGAAGCTCATCAACCAGGCTGTCGACACCAGAACTGCAACTAACTTAGCGCGGATCTACAACAACACAACAATGATGAAATAACTGTTGAAGTTATCTCTTTGCTAAATTTTTATTTATCGCATATCATAATGTAGATGTAGGTATGTGTACAAAATTTAAAAAAAAAAGTGTATTGAATAAGCTCAAATTTTGACATGATCTCACAACCGTTTCACGGATTGTTTTCATCCATTTTCCTGACAGTTATGTTCCTCGTTTTGTAACTTATAAAACCACAAAGCGACACAGTGAAGGAAGATACATGCAGCAAGTACTTAATAAAAATTAGTTTTACTTAATTGTATGCCTTTGCATTTCTGTAGTCAGACCTTTACCATTTCAAACTGTCAAGAAATTTAAAGATGATTCTTAGCATCTGTAGTTAGCAAGTTAATTCTCGTAAAACTGATTTACTGAAACATTTATACTTACTCGAAAATTAAACATTTCAGTCATTATAATGAAAGGTATAGGGGAAACTCCACCACCATAAGAGCATACTAGTAATAGAATTGCTACGATCGGCAACCAGCTAGGTGTAGCCCAGCCAAAGTCGGTCAGCATTTGGTTTGTCGCTAGAGTCGCAAAGGTTAATGACGATACGGCAAATGTAAACCCTAGTATCACCTGCAAAGACAAAAGATATTGTAAAGGTTGTCGAAACAAGATTCGTTAGATTAAAAAAGTTACTATTTTATTAATCAAAGGGGCAAAATAAAGTTTAAATTTTATTTTTTTTGAGTTAATAAGTATTTTTGAACAGGAATCTAAATAATCAGAAGACAACTTTCAAGTTAACATTATTCTGTTTAATTTATACATTTAATTGTTACCCAGTGAACCAGAAAGACAAATACACAAACTTGGCAGCGGCATTTACCAGGTTCAGTTTTCATTAAATACTTAAACACATATATATTTCAACCCCGTTCAACTATTGAGAAGCAGCAACAAACACACGCACAGTATAGCCGAATATACACACTAACTTCATTAAAAAGTAAGTGACTATTACCTTTCTACCAAACCTATCTACTATTGTCATGGTGATCGTTATTCCTATCGTCAAAAATATAGGAATGGCAAGGCTTTGCAATTCTGGACTGATATTCATCTTGGAATTTTTGAGGACAGTTGAAGCGTAGTTAATGATGGAAAATACACCGTTCAAACCATGTGCAACCACCAACATAAACATGATGAAAAAGCCGCGGCGCCATGCCTGATATTTGACTGAAAAGCAAAATTTAATTATTTCATTTTTAAACTTTGTTACTGTACAATTGAGAAAAAAATGATGGGTCGTGATACAGACTAAAATCCGAATTTACTATATTCTACCACGTGTGAGGAGGGTATGCGTTGCTGGCCTTTTGAGACGGCGTTCGCTCTTTTCTTGATGGTTTGAAGGTCGTATTGGTCCGGGAACACGGCAGGCGACAGTTGATTACACAATTTTGTTATGCAAGGCAGAAAAATTCTAAAAAAGCGCACAATTGTGGACTGCCCACCATATAAATGACGGGGATGAAACTGCTGTCGCGTAGATCGATTGCGGAAAGAGGCGGCAGAGATCAGTCGAATAATTCCTCGGAGAACTTAGTGAATTCGTTAGAATATGCATAACAAGGCCACATCTGTATGCAGCGTTAGAGAGCCAGCCGATTTGAAACATTCTGGCAATCAATGATTTGAGTCACTCTCCGATGGATGAGGTCCAGAGAGAGGAGCTGGTACTTGGGTGCCCCTGCTCAAAAATGACAACAGTATTCCATATGGGGCCGAACCTGCGCCTTATAAAGCAGAAAGCAATAGGCAGGTGTGAAACACTGTCTCGATCTCTTGAGCACGTCTGGCTGCTTCGAGGCCATTTTGGTCTTGCCCTTCAAATGGCCATGAAATTGGACTTTACTCGATATGTCGACACGAAGTATTCCAAGGTTGGCAGGTAAGGGAGAGTTTTCAGACCAAGGATTTACAACATACGACACTTTTAAGCAGTGAGTGCGAAAATTTATGTCTTTTGGGTTAAATTGTACTAATTTAAGTCTAGTCCAATCTGAGACCTTTTACAAGTTTTTTTCGACTCTCAATGACGTTTTTCCGAGATATTAGCGCGGCCGGTATAGAGGGCATCGGGCGCAGTCTATCATCCGCATAACAATAAATGCCGCTAATTTTAAACAAGTCATTTATATGGAGGAAGAAAAAAGCAGGCGATGGCACATATCCTTGAGGGGCATCAGCATTCACAGATATGGAGTCAGAGAACTCATCGTTGACTATGCGATCTTAGTGCTTATTTGCTAATAAGCTAGTGACCTATTGGTATAATTTAACGGGAAGCCGATAGGAAGGGAGCTCCAAAAGAAGAGCTTTTTGCCTGATCCGATCGAAGGGCTTTGAAATGTCCAAACTGACTACCAGGCTTCCCACTTAGTTTCAATCGCCTGTGCCCACCAATGTATCAGGTATAGTATACAGTATACTGAAGAGTCACCAGCTGATCGAACCTTAAGCTGTACTGCTGATCACTAAGCAGGTGATGAAGTCGGAGTTAGTGCCGGAGGTGACCGTTGACAATGGACTCTATTATTTTCGAAAAGAAGGAAGTTATGGCTATTGGCCTGTAGTTGGACTGATTAGAGCGATCGCCTTTTTTAGGGGTCGGGTGGACCAATGCTGCCTTCCATGACAACGGGTCTACGCCGGATATGAAGGAAAGCCGAAAAAGCCGCTTTTAGATCGGTGTCAACTCTGAAGCGCACATCTTCAACACAATAGGAAGGATTCCATCAGGGTTAGATATAAAAGTTAAAACTGATATTAAATACTAACTGATGGATTATAAAAGTATGGACTTACAAATTCCGAAAAATGTAATGTCAGGTATCGACTTATAATAATCATCTTCTCTTTTAATTAAATCAATTTCATCCTGTACTTCTTTGTCCTCTATTTGTAATCCTCTAAGATATGCAATAACTGTAAGAGATTCCTGTAAATAACAAAAAACACAACTAAAGATCGACCGTCATCATGATTAATCTAGGTTAAATCATAAGTAAAGGTAGATTCCACATGTAAGGTACACCTTTAATTGTCCTCGATTTACTAAAAAACTTGGAGACTCAGGTATTTGGAACAAAATCACGAAAATGAACGCCGTTATTGCTGTGACAAGATATAGAACTGTGTAGTAGTCAAGATAGCCTCCTATTGCATACATTGTCAGGATTCCCACGTTTTGAAATAGCATACATATAGATCCCAAAGTGCCTCTTATATTATCCTGGCTGATCTCTTTGATATACATCGGAATAACATGGAAACATCCACCAGCGCCAAGACCGCAAAATACTCTGGCAACCAGAAGACTGTATGTATTTGAGGGGCAAAGTTTTATTATCCAGCAGATCTGTGGAAAATTAAAATAATTATTATGAATGTAGGTAAATGCATAATAATAACAAAACTGAAACTCAGAATATAAAATAATACAAGTCCTATTGATTGACTTGGATTTGTAGGTTAAGCAGAAATTGGGAAAAATAGTCTAGTAATTACTCACTAATTGAAAAAGAGCCATGGTGATGATAGCCCTCCTTCTACCATATGTTTCTACTACATACAGTAAAATAATAATGCCAAGAATGGCCGCTAAAGATGGAAGGCCTGCTATTAAAGATATCTCAGAGTTTGTTAGAGTTCTACCCACAGGAGACTCTTGAGATTGCAATATTTTTGTCATTGGTGATACCCAACCACATTGCAGCCCGTATATAAGAACTGTAGAATTGACTGTAAAATAAGTAAATTGTTATTAAATAATATAATAGTTACTAACGTAATTATTATAAAAGTAATAAACGTTTATCATAATAAGTGCATAGTTCTGTTATGGAAAGTATTGGTTAATTGTATCGCGTATAATGGTACAATATTGTACTCTTTGAGTGGACTCTGGCCTTCGAATGTCTTTTACTATTAGTAAAGTCATTCTACTTACACACTTGAAGGCCATAAATTCTTTTAAATTTGTGATAAATTGAATAGAATGTTCTCAAATAGACGTGATGTATACACGTTTTAGGCTCTGATAGTACGAGTATAGAATCAGACTTGTGTTAAAAGCCAAGAGGTAAATGAAGGAATTTCAGATTAATTTTAAAAAAAGCATGTCTTTTACTTAAAATAATAACGAAGATAAATCTAAATGGTTTAAATACCTAAAATTGCCATCGCCCATTGCTTTCGTGTATGCCCTTTAGGCTTTGATTTTTCACTATTACTTTGCATATTATTTTTTAAATTCTAAATTTAATTTGTGCACAACACAGATGATAAAAAAAAACTATTAATTTAAATAAAGAAATGGAATACATTAAAATTATACTTAATTATTTAAAACACATGAACGTTTCACCAGTCCTCAATATACAACACTGAGACATAAAGCACCAAATCTTTCATTATATACTTCTAATAGTTTTACATGAAAGATGTATTCGTGTATGTATTTGACTTTAGAAGATATGAATATCTGGTCTACATTTCTATCATATTTATCATTTGAATGCAAATAAAAATGTGTTTGAACAAAATGTTTGCACACAGGGGCAAATCTGGTAATTTATGGTTTCGTTGACTTATACACAAGTTGAGGTATTTTTGATGATTTACGTAAAGTACATGTATTGTCCCAAATCGTTTCCTGTAACATCGCTTACTTGATTATAGTATTAAGTTAGAGTTTTTGATCTGTTACATTTGAGCCATCAACTTGGACCAATCGGTCACGCCTTTTGGATTGAAAACTATTGAATTTGATTGAAAATTAGCGTCCTCGTTTTGATAGGGCAAGTTCGGCTCTCTGACGTGTGTCATATTATTGTATGGATTTATATTTATGAAAATTGTTAACTATAATTGTTGTGTGGGCTTTGTAAGATCAACCGATTGGCCCCGCTTTGGGACAACGCGAAAATTGCATGGAGAACTATTTGACGGTTTGGCAAGTGCAGTAATCTTTAGATCTAATACTGCGCAGTTGAAATTGTTTTTAATAGTATCTTGTAACTTAACTGTTATTCTTTTTAGCGACATTTGCAAGTTGAGTATACTTAACCTAAAATTAGTCCGTTATTTTTTAACGTGTGGCAATCCTCGAACCTTCACCCACCGAGGTTTGCGGCGGGACGGTGTGTCGGATCAAACCGACTATAACCACACGGTGTGCCACTCTGCGCCTGAGACGGGAGGGATCCGGGAACCGCTTTTTTACGCCATCCGCACTGAGGCGGGCACTGTCTCCCGACGTTAACCTGAAATTAGCCCTGCCCTTACTCGGATAATATGCCTTTGAACGAATCACTGTGTCCCAGCACTGAAAAATAAACAAGGTGGTCATGTCACGAGAAGGTTGAACAGTGTAAATATTGAATTTCATGCAGTATTTCTTTTTAATATGCCCATGATTTTTGTTTTACTATTGAGAAGAGTGGATGATAGTTGAAGAATAAAATAAAGATTATTCTACTAGCTTTGAGATTTAGAACATTGTAAGTAAGTTATGTTAATAAAAACATCCAGCTTTATACCATATACTTATTAACCAAACAGAGTTCCATCGGATTTGTAGATACTGTAAACTTGTCCCATCGTTTCGGGCACTAGCAATCAGGGAACTAAAAGCAACCTGGAACCGCAAAGGATCCCGGACCTTCTACGGCTAATGGATGAACGAGTGGTCATCTATTAGCCGTAGATGTAAACCATCCTGTTTCTTCCAATTACTCAAAGATCGCATGTGCTCTACAGTGTGTGGTCATTCCAATCTACTTCTTGCCTATTTTCCTGTATCTGGTGGACCTGTAGACTAAACCCGACTCCACTCTCTCTTTCGCAAGTGTAACTTGGTCTCAGATGGAGGTGACGGAATCCCACGCAGTATGGTGCTGCTGTATGTTGGATACAATCACACCGAGCGAGTCTCCACACGAAATCACGCCACTGCTCCACCTAGACCGAGTTTACTGTCCTCGAGTATATCAGACTTAAAACGAAAGCAGCACTCAATATGGTTTCCAAATATAAGGTATAATAATTACGACGTCAGTAACTTTTCCAAATTTTATTTACAAATGCACGTTGACTCTTATACAATTTGTTTTGGAGTTATATTGTATTTGAAATAGGATTATAATTAACCTAATGTAGCCTCCACTATTTGATAATTACACAAATAATATCGTACATCGTAGTAACAGTAGCTGTGTCGTCATGATTATGAAACAATACAGTATTGCTAAGGTATACGGAGCAAAGGAAGGGGAGAGTTTTATTTGAAGGAATCTCACTCACTCAGGCAAAATAAACAAATATAGTAAAACTCATGTGTATATTTAGATTTTCCAAACGTGTGTTTTTCCTATATTTTTGTGAGTAAAATATATATAAAATAAACAACAATAACAAAATTCTAGAGAACTATGATCATACCAAAATATATACCTCCTTTAACCTAATACCTTCTTTAATCTTGCTTCAATATCGTATAGTGATATTAGCAAGGAGTTCACTGCCCTCAACTTTAAACATAAACTGTAAAATAAGATCACTTATTTTGAAAATATAATTATTACAGTGAGGTAAGGTGTATTCAAAGATCGTCTTTTAAATATGCACTTCTATCTCTTAAATAGCAAGTGTTCTTAGCTAGTCACTTAACATCACAGTACAATTTTATAATTCACGTTTAAGGCTGTTTAAATCACGATCATAAACCTTTACCCCACCAATTTTATACCTTTCAAATTTTCGAATAACAATTTAGAGTCACCATAAAACATTCAATTTATATAATAAGCAGTTGGAAAAGTTCCCAATCATTTTAATAGCAAATATGAACTAAAACTTAGCCCGCGTAACTGCACTGCGACAATATTGCGAGCCATCGAATCCTTGATAACTTTGTCTGAAAGCTATTAAAATTTATTGCGAAACTTTTGCTTAACGTTCATGTTCATGTCATATTAAAAGAATCCAACAATTTAGTAAAGAAATCTCAACTTTATACAATATTGTGAGACATTTTCGCTCGTATGTTTTTAAAATGGTAAAGAAATGTGTTGACTGTTAATTGTCATTAGTGATTGACTTCGGTGGCCAAACACTCAGAATTGTTGACCCTGAAAATGATTGTGCGTCCATAATGTACTAAGCGCCAGCGTCGGGGCCGGTCAAGTTCAAATTAAAATGATCTTTTGTTTAGGGACTAGGATCATGCAGCGTACATAACTCGCGATTGTTTTTGAGATTCTTTTCAGAGGTCATAACAAGGTTGGGCTATCAGCAAGAAAACATTTTTTTTAATATATGAATAAATTGATTTATCGTTACTTTGATGCTTAAGGAAATGCAATCAGAACGCATAACAAGTAATCACCATTGCCGATTCCAAGTGAGAAATCTGCAAATCCAGCAGTATCTTCCTCTTCGAAGTTAACCCTTATATTTTTTTTAAAACTTGACTATGATAACTTATGGCCACAAAATAGAGCTCTTTAAGTATGATCACACTTTGTAGGCTTTGATTCTTTTTAGAACTACCGGTAGAGTCTACTGAAAGTGTGCAGTGACTAAAATCTTCACCTCTTCCTTTAACTTTTTTTTAAATTTAGTGTTTTTAATACTTCCGCAAAAACTACTTTGCTTGTCTATATTTCAAATGGGAGTCTCAAAAGTTATTATTAGGAGTAACTTAAAGGTTTATGAACATTTCATACACCTTCAAACTGTAATAATAATGATAACGCTTATTTTATCTTCACAAATTACGTCATGTTTACAGCTTTGTTGACAGAATTTTTATGAGAAATTCGTAATTTGTGGTAGATCTGGAGCCCGCCGCCGAGGTCTGTGCTATAGATCTCCAGGCCCCCTAATTCATAACATTGAATATATTGTCAACATGTGAGAATCGTAAATGAGTGTTGTGAATGAGTAAACAGGGACAAGTTCTGAGTGATAATTATCGTACATGCATGCATGTAAATTGTAAAGCGTGTGTGTTTGTGTGTGTATGTAAGAGAAAGAGAGAGTATGTGTATTAAGAGATATATAATTTTGTCTAGTATTGTTTATATGTTTTAATGTAATGTAAATAACATACGTAATATATGAAATCGCAATAGAATGTGATCCATCTAAATGTATATATTGTACACATAAGTCTAAACTTTCACCTCTAGGATTTCTTCCGGTTCCGAATAATTAAGTTTCTGTAGCCAATTAAGCATTCTACTCTAACATTCAGTTTTGTAATAGTTGGGTAAGGCAACCATTTTATTTATTTTGTTGTACTGTAGTTGCTATTCCAAAGGAAAAAGCAACAGTTAAAGCAATGCCTGTGTACAGAAGACCGTTTCGATATGTTACCGCAAGATTGTCAAAGTCGCTAAATTGTAATCTATTTAGCCGTATTGTAATCTATATAATAATAATAATAAATATTTCGGACATCTAACACACACGCCATCTAGTCCCAAACTAAGCAGAGCTTGTAATATGGCTACTAGACAACTAATATGAATACATCAATACTTTTTTTTTGTAAATACATACATATATAGTAGTAATATATTGTATATACATAGAAAACACCCAAACTCTGAAACAAATATTTGCAGATTATACAAACATTTGATCCGATCCGGGAATCGAACCCACCGAGGGCGCCATTAGTGTGCCAAGTTTCAGTGCAATCAGTTCACTTATTTTGAGCTGTGTGTTGATAGAGCGGTCATGAACGGTTGCCTTTATATACATCATTGTAATAAATAAGTATTATCGTTATCAAGCTAATTCAAAAGTATTAACAGCATTAAGTTTTAAATCGTGCAATCCAACGATTAGAAGCAGTAGTACAAACACTACGAGTACATACATAAACTTCTCTAGACTGTAGTAAATCTATTTGCGCCTATGCGCGGTATCTTTACAGATAAATAGAATTGGAGTGTCTATTTGTAATATTAAAATAACCGCTTTTTTACTAAATGCATATGTATGTATACACAGTACATATACCAAAATAACATTTTTTCAATTTTTGTCTGTCTATCGGTCTGTCTGTCTGTTTGTTCCGGCTAATCTCTGGAAATGCTGGACCAATTTTGACGGCACTTTCACTGACAAATAGCTAATGACGTAAGGAGTAACTAAGGCTACACTTAAGAGTTTCGTAGTTCAACATGAAAAACGGAACCGTTATAGGATCACTTTGTTGTCTATCAAGCTGAAATGTAAATCAAATTCTCAAGTCTACTGTCCCTTAGAGCTGTGAACAAAACAAACTTCTAAGCCAACGGTATCAAAAGACGCAGTCTTTTATACTGCAAATTGTATTATACTGCGTATTTTCCATAATCTCAGAATCTTGAAATTTGGTACGAAGCAACATCTTATGGCACAGATAAAGGAAAAATACAAATTCAAATTCAAATTTCGGGAACACCGTGGGACTTAGCTAGTTATTAAATTTTATTTATAGAAATTAATGTATAAATGATGATTTATTTTTACCTTTTCGCATTTACTGATATATAAACAAAATAAATTAAATAGAATTGTAAATAATATTTTAACTTTTTTTTAATTCACACTTGAGTGGTTTTGCCTTATAAATAAGTTTGATCATAGAAATATTTTAAAATAGAAACATCTAAGTACGAAGTCAATGTAGTGGCTAGAATACAGTCCTGATATCAAAACTGTCGAATATGCTCGGACCGATGCAACTTCCCATAAGGCAAAGACAGCTCAATTTTTTTATATATTATTTTAACTTAAAATTATACTCTTATTTAAAAAGAGACAATCCCCGAACTAGAAATATATTCCAAGTCACGGAGAATGTTACACACACATACATGAAACGGACTCCGCACCCAGACACTGATGGCCGAAAACTGCATCAATATGACCGCTTAAACCAGACTCACAGTAATATGAAATAGCTTCAAGATCGCCAGATATTTAGATGACATTTCAAATATTACCATGAAGCTTAAATCTAAACACGTTTTACAACAATTTGGTAACAATGAAGCAAAATGAATTATTGAGTAGTTAATGTAAGCTACTAAATATTTGCAAGGCCGACAGCCCAATTTAAGCACTACATTTGGTGAATTTAATCTACCCAAGGTAGATTAATTAATGTTGCTAGCGTTGAAATAATAGTTTGGTTGGTGGATATTATGCATGTGATTATATAATTACTTAAGTGATATGAACATAATGTAGTTCACTGTAACCTTTTATTTTATTTTTTAACGGGGGGAAATCCTCTTTGATGTCCTCCGCTCTGGGGAGAGAGCGAAGGGGTCTGTCAGACTTTTACTGACTAAAACCTCCCGGTTTTCCATCTCTCTCCTACGCCAGGGATCACGGGAAATTAAAAGGCATCCGCAATCTCCGACTGGTGCCGGCCCGCTGCTGCGGACCACATCTCGTCAGCGAGAGAAGTGAGGTATTTGACTCCCCTCGAGACTTCAAAGAGGGGCGCACAGGAACACTAAGCGCCGCCACCTCGGGTCCGGTTGGTTGGGGGCGACGGACATCCCCAAGTCCACCGCCCCTGGTCCCAGTTAGGGAGGCCGGTGGAGGTCAGCGTATGCCCTCCTCCGACGCCCCGTCCGCCTTCTGCGGACTGAGAGAGAGGTCAGGATCTCCCTCTCCCTTTCCGCAGCCTCCTTTTGCGAGATGACGGTTTCGCAGAAGGACACCACCGCGTCTCAGGACTCCTCGCCGTCGACCATAGAACGAACTACGGCCGGCAGCGAGAGGTCACTGCATACTACAGAGATGAGGGCACGGCGCGGCCCCTCCCAAGCGGCACCCTCTGCCAGCGTATGCCACGCCGTATCCTCCCGACAGTCGACGCAGTGGTGACACCGAGCGTCCGGCTCCGCAACTCCGCGAACTCGTCGGACCACCAGTACACCTGGCGCCTTCTAAGTTGTGGGTGGATCCGGGGTATGGACGCGTCGCTGATTTGCGTCATCGCCCCGTGAAACCACTGCGCCTCCTCTTCGACGTTAATGGGTCTGGTCATTACCGACTCCCGGATCCAGGCCTGCACAATAACAGCCTCCTCGAGAAACACCTTGTCGAGGCGCTTACGCGCCCAGGGCGGACCGTCCGTCCGTAATGATGATACGACAACGTCTCCATCTCCAAGGCGACACACCAGTCACAGATACGGTCCGTGACAGCGGGACCAGCGAACGAGATATCCACTATGGAAACGCCCCGCTGCCGCATGCACGTGTCAACCGAGCCCCGATTCTGGATAGTCAAGCCAGTCGTGATGGCCAACTCCTCCAATGCCTCGCCTTTGGCATCAGTGCGCAGGGATCCCCACGCTGCGGACTTGGCATCCTAATCTATACATTGGATTGTTTTTGTATAAATACTTGTGATGATTGTTTTTTAATTACATACTGGAGTAGAATATTCAATGACATCGGAATATGAGACTTCAGATTAATTGTGCTTTATAGTCTTTTCTTTTATCTCAAGTAACCCGTAGTTATGTTACCCAGTCAGTTATTCGAACTTCTTGTTGCTATTTTTATTGTCCTATCTGACTACAATTACATCACATAGAAGGTTGTTAGAAATAATCAGGTACATATGAAGCTATTTGTAGGCAAAAGTAATGTCTCGTCACTAGTTAATTTATAGTTTTAATCATAAAGTGATAAAACAAGAATGATACCATAAGATGAGCCTAAGTCACTTAATGGAGAATGGCCTTAGCATTCGAAATTTGCCAGCATTTTGATCCTCGATAGTGGTAAACATCTTTTTTCTTTACCTGAATAAAAAAAGAGCCACGCTGACTTTGGCACGGTTGGACCAGCTTGACCAGGGCGGTACTACCCTCTCACAGACCGACCTAAAATCACGTATTTTGTTGGTAAGTTCGAGACCAGAGGCCCAGCGATGCAGGAGCATCTCAATGGTCCGCACATAGCGTGGGTCACCATGCTGTATTGCTGCATTATCTAAGATGTCGCTTACATTACGTTTTTTATAATATCTATTGTAATACATTATCAGATTCAACTTTGGTTGTATCTACTGACTAGTTTTAACCCTATATCGACGAAACACCAAAATGGGGAACCAATTGACACGTTTTATCCTATTCTTTATTTTATGTATAGTCCTGTTAAAATGACTCTACTCTGTCTGATAGAAAGTATAAGCAGAATCCAAGAGTCACCATACTCATTGCGAATGCAGACAATGCAATAATGTAGCATGGTGACCCACACTATAGCGGCTTAGTGATGCTTCATCATCATTGGGCCTCCGGTCTTGCACTTATCAACGAAACAAATACGACAGCACGATTGATGTCATTTACGTTGATCTTCCGTGCAAAGATATTACCGCCCAGACAAGCTGGTCCCTTCGTGCTGAAATCAGTGTGGCTCTACTGCCTGTTATCATCATCATCATCAGCCTATCGCAGTCCACTGCTGGACATAGGCCTCTCCAATTTCACGCCACTTAGTTCGATCTATGGCTTCTCGCATCCAGCTCCTGCCAGCCGTCTTGCGCAAATCATCGCTCCACCTGGCTTGTGGACGTCCTACACTACGTTTGCCGAGACGCGGTCTCCACTCAAGAACTCGTTTACCCCAACGGTTATCGGTTCTTCGGCAAATGTGGCCAGCCCACTGCCACTTCAGCTTGCTAATCCTGTGGGCTACATCGATGA
>PKRV01000060.1:822706-834136 GCA_003709505.1 Hyphantria cunea
CTGAGTCCAGGATTATGGTATCCTCCCCCTCTCTTCGGACTTCACATAACCCTAAGATATGCCACCTAATCTTCCCAAGTTCCTCCTCAAGTTGCACCATATGCGAGTCTAGCCGTAACGTGCGGCCGTTGTACGTTGCCAGGGTCAGTCTTTTGTGGTGGCCTCCCGTAACCCGGTGATTCTTAGCACCCCCTGTCCCGCCGTAACCGTGGTCGCCACCATGACCAGGAATAGCGGGACTACCGGGAACTGGGGGCCGTGGCTTCTTTTACTTACTCATGGAGGGGGTCAGCCCATAATCACCACGCTGGGCAGGCGGGTTGGTGATCGCAGGGCGTAACTTGTTGCACCGGTGACGCTGCTGCCCATCACCGGCCTATTGTATTTAGTTACGTCTTTTAGGATGGATATACCGCCATCGGTCGGTCGCCAGAGTTAGTATATACTGCCTGTTAGTATTTATATAACTAATGCCTCTTCTATTACTTAATAACATATGATATCTTAATATCAACTACTACTTAGGTTGTCTTTACTCTTGGTTTCCCTTTGTAATAAAAAATTATGTTTTTTTATCCCACGCATGTCCACTAGGCTACGTACACATAACTTAAGATGTTTTTTTCACAAATCACATTACAAAAGAGCTTACCTTATACGAATGCGTATGGAATTAATACTTTGAAATTAAATGAATACTCATAGGAGTTGCGTTAACGGGAAAAAAGAATAATTGAAGAACATACGAAGTAAGTAAGGAAACAGTTAATCCTTTCAAACGAGATTTCCTTTTATAAAAGGTCGTAAGGGAATAGCAGCTTAGCCTTTGATTGAAATTTGGGGAAGATACGTCTCTGTTACGATATACAAGTCTAAAGAAAACTATGGACATGGTACATCGTTATAATAAAGAGACGCAATACAGAGAAGTTGGTACAATAAAACTCAAGCCAGACAATAATTTCAATGATCAAGGAAAAACCTTTCACTAACTAACACGACTATTTAAAATACCTACGGATAAAGCTTTAAGTTTACTGCCGATTATATGACTCGAACCGTAAGAAAAATAAATTTTGAAATAGATTACAACACTTAACTGGTAGTGAAAAACAGCCGCGTATACCAGATATATTAAGCACGGAAGCTGTGGTTATCACGTAGCCATTCACTTTACCACAAAATAAGCAATTTAAATCACCTATACCTCCACGAAGAACTTATAAAAAACATTTTTATGGCCCTCCCGGGGAGTGATAAAACGTTAATTGTATCTTTGAGGGAGGAAGTCGGAGGGACTCGTAAAACATTGTGGCTGGCCCTCTCAGCTATAACGCTTTGATGTTGGTCGTCAATACAGGGTACAGCTGTCAAGTGATACTGAAGCTTTACAGGTTCGGTAAGATCGTTCATTGTGTACAAAATAAAAGCGGTCGAATACTTTGCTCCTTTTCTGATAATAACACTTCTATATAATGCTTTAAAAGAAATTTTTCCTTTGTCACAAAACATTTTATAACTTTTTCAAGTGTGGGTATGTTTTTGATAGGCTTAATAAAATACATCAGAGGGTTTTTTATTTCAACAACTAACAGTTACTGTCATATTAGGATACAAGAAATATAAACACATCAGTAATAGGGTAGATTTCTACATTTATATCCTCTTGGATCAGAAGATTTAGTGACAATTTAGTTTTTATTCCAGGCTTAGGGTACATATTAGTTTCTTAAACCAGTAAAAGTAACTTACTTGTTCTACTGCTTAATTATTATATTCTCTAGGCATCAAGCAAGCGGACGGTGATATGAGGAACTAGCCAAAGTGCTACAATATCATACATTTTACAGAAATAGAACTACTAGAAATTTTTTCTGTTAAACTATTTTAGTAAGATTTAATTATAATAAATAAATATTTCAGACATCTAACACACAACGCCATCTCGTCCCAAACTAAGCAGAGCTTGTATTATGGGTACTAGACAACTGATATGAATACATAAATACTTTTTTTTGTAACACCCAAACTTCGAAACAAATATTTGCAGATCATACAAACATTTGGCCGACCCAGGATTCGAACCCGAGACCATATGGACAGCAGTCGCGTACGCTACCACTGCGCCACTGAGGCAGTCAGATGTTTAGGAAGTTTAAATATTATAAGCAATTCTTTAAACCAATTTTGATAATTGAGTAATTTATTTTAGTAAAGCAAATTAATCATAAACAGAAGTTTAGTGATATCGAAAGAACTAATTTACAAATATATAATATATTGGATTTGGACATTGCATATGTTTTGCAAAGTAGTGTAGAGTAGGTAACTAGTTGCTGCTGAATTTAAAAATCAAATAATTATTTGATTTTCTTTTTGGATTATAAATGCTACTGATTCACAGAAGCTGAATGTTTAAGGTAGCAGTGCAAACTCAAAATTTATTTAATTTGCATTCGTTTTTAATTTTCGTTTCAAATTCCGGGAAATTATTAATACTTATTTACTCGGACGGTGCTGCATGCTTATCTCGTTAACTAACTTCTAACCCGTTAATACAATCATTTTATTTTTTCGAGCAGCTTTACTGCTTTATATCCGTTAAATTATGAAAATTTTGAGCCTATAAAATAACGTTACATTAAATTTTTTACCCGTTGAAATGTGTTATATTTCGGAGAAGCTTGACAATCATCATCTATGGCCTATAGGACTACTGGTAGACATAGATTTCTCCTAGTTCAGGCCACTTGTGATTGCAATTGCATTCCCATAATACCCTCAAATTGGTTTGTATTACCTTTTGCGAAAAGATATTTTTTTTTAAATCAGTACAGCCATTACCGGGTTGAATCATAAACTAAAAACTCACTTTTACATTTGTTATTTTATTATTAATGTTTCTCATGGGATGATTCAGTAGAGATGTAGCTAATAAAATGAGAGATGTAGAAATTTTCAACGATCAACGCGGTTATCGAAATGCTTAGTAAGCCATTACATTACATAGTGTACTAGATATATAATTTTATTTCAAAACTCATTTAGTTTGAGGGAAAATGAGTCATCAACCCCTCAGAATGAGATTGCGAACAAATCTAGTTTTAAAATGGATTGCAGTAAATATACCTACTTTTTACATTACATCATTAGATTACTCAACTTAAACCACAACAGGAATATACTAACAAATACACTGAACAAAACAGTTACATTCGTGCATTCTCGGGTGTTTTGCTTCTTCAATATTTTATGTTTTGTTCGTAATACTCGATCCCTGCAGTTTTATTACTTCAATCTTGAGGGTTTTGATTGTGTTGTGTAGCTTATAGTCCTCTTTGAGATAGTGTCTTTTTGCAATAGACAATAAAAGGAGTCTTTGATTTTTTAAATGGGTCTATATCGAGTTTTTATAAGCAACACCGATTCAAAAACATTTTCAGTTTTTCGATCTAAATAGAATATTTCATCGTCAAAGTGCTCAAAAGTGAATAGATTTATTTTGTAAATATGTGGTTCTTCTTTATCAAATTCCACTACATGAAGTAAAAGACAAATACAAAGACAAATAAAAAGAAGAATGAAAATGAGAATCGTATTCACCTAAATTACAAGAGAATTCTTCATCTTTCCAGCCATTTATTATTTCCAAGATAATTTGGGGTCGGTTACTAGTTCAACTGGTTTTACTTATATACCAGTTTTTACACAGAACGACTGGCATCTGACCTCTGCAACGCTGAGGGTGAGCTAAATTTAAAGGTTGAAATAGTTGTCAGTGTATTTCAGGGCACTGACTTCGCCAGTAACGATTGCCATAGATGTTCATGACAACCGGGACTGACGGCTTAATGTGCTCTCCGAGGCACGGACTGGAAAAACCGCCATCTATCCCATACTCCGGGCTACTATTAAGAATATCTTGCAAGAAAAACCTAACAGCAGATCGACCCGGGAATTGAATCCGAGACCTCTTGATCTGCAGTTGCTTACTAATTATTTTGTCACTTAAGAAATATAATTACTTTGTTAGCACATTTATTATTCCTTTTCCGTTACTTTCAGCTCATTTTATCCATATAAATTACACTTTCCTCAATTTGATCCACAGAAAAATACATAAAAATGGAAGCACGCCCGAATTCATTTTGGTTACACGACTAATACAAATACACATCTCCTAATACCGTCCCATCCTCGGGGATTACCATTCACTCTGGCCCTCAGGACCAAAATAAATAACAGCAATACGACACTAGGAGAATTTCATAATAGCTTTATCATTTCCTTTTTATTGTGTAAGTAATAGAATGTGAATAATCTTAATTGAAATCTCGCGAGACGGGTTAGACAAAAGTTCCCCGCTACGTTTCAAGCCATGTTCTCTTTCTCTTTTTGTGAGTTTGGTGTGCAGATCATCAGAGAATGACAAGTTGTTGATATTATTTCTCTTATAATATTTCAGCTTTAGGTACAAGAATGTTACGTTTGAGAGTTAATACTACACTACAGAAATGTTGATAAGTTGATATTCTTCATTTATACTCGCTTATATTAATTTATGTTCAACGAGTAAACAATGTTACTGTCATCAAGTTTTCAGTATTATTTTATTTAAATATATTGAATAGGTTCTTATTTTGGTAATGGTGCTGATATGCTATAAACCTATGGGTAGCATACATTGTTATATTACACAAGGTGAAAGAGAAAATGTGAGTTTGCTTTTTGGCGAAAAATTTTGAATTCACTAACTGATTTTTTTATAATATAGTTTGTGTTAGTTGTCACAAGAAAGAGTTCCTCTGTCCTTTCTCAACAATCAAAGTATCTCTATGCAACTAATGTTGTAAATTGTATTATATAATTTTTGCCAAAGGCTTTTCATTGATATGATAACAAGGATATATTGTAAACTCAATTTGTGTATCATTATCTACATGTATGCACAGCGCACTATGTGACTTTTAGAGTTTATCTTCAGTTTTCATGGATTTTGTCTTTACTTTCAAGTTCGAAAAGAGTCAAGGGAAAACTCTCGTTCATAAGGAAGCCTGGCAATAAGTAAGCGAATATCTGTATTATTTGCTCTAGCTTTTACTTCCAGTTCCACCCGCGTGTGTATCGGTAAACAATAGCCAAATTTCATTGAAATCAGTACAACTGTTAAGCCCTGAAAGCATATCAGACAGAATTACTTTCAAATTGATAATATTGGTACTGATTCTTATCTTTTGATAACTAAGAATGTTAAGTTGTTTAATATAAAATTAATATTGAAATTATTATCGGCAAAACCTTTCATCTTAAAAAATTATAATATGAGCTCTATAATCCTCTAATACAATTTAATATTTATGTAAATATATATAACTTTATTTGAACCTTAAAATAATTAGACGTGTATTAAATAATTAATTGAAATATTATAGATGTCAATATGTAGATTTTAAATCATTCTATATTTCCTTTAATTAGAATGAATCTATTCTTTCGAAGAAAAGATGTTTCCAGCTCGAGACGTCTAAATAACGACGACGAACGAGGACGTCGGAAAGTTCTCAGTGATTTCTTAAGACACAGAATAATGAACTTTACAACAATATACATAAAATCGAATATTGATGAATATGACTGATTTTCGCATGTTTGGCTTGCTTATATTTCGCGGTCATGTTCGAGGTGATTTATCGGTGTTACATCATCACGGGATCGATTAGAACGTTCCAATTGCTGTAGCGTCGAATATAAAAGTGCGATTCAGTTTAAGCTACAGTGCGATAAAAATTGAACTGATATCAGTGATTACCCTAGTAACTTCGAAGACAATTAAGGACCGTTGTTCTATATGATATTGAGATTTTACGAGTGTTATTAATAAAGCCCCTTTTACACGTCAGAAGGTTTATTTCGCAAATCCATTGAACCCTGACACGTAACAATAGTATAAGAATTAATTTATTGATCTTCAATAATAGATAATCTAAACATTAATTGCTACCAGTAACAAGGAAATAATTACCCATATCATACGTGTTTCGTGCATTACAGAGATGTCATTTCCCACGATAAGTTACAATCCGTTGATGTCGGCACAGGTATGCTAAGATGCAATATTTTCATTACCGAGCGAGAGTTTCATGTCACAAAGTTGCAGATGAAATCGTAGACTGAAAAAGATCTGCAAATTATTGGGATAAAATGTTCCAATAACTTTAATAAGAATTATATGGAATTGTCAATAATATTATGATGTGTTTTCAAGATGGGCTTCTTTCTGTTATAATAAACGGATTTTTATCTTAAGACTTTAGATTGAAGTACCGACAACAAAATAATGAATGTCCCAGTTGCGTTGGTTTTTTGTCATCACTGTCATCACATGACTTTTAAAATTTTGTTTGAAATCAGTGTACCGTGTAACATAGCATGAGTTTTAGCTGTCACCTTTTGGGGCTAGACGCCTAAATCACCAGGTTTCCTTAAAAATGCAATTGTTGTTGAAAATGAAAAGAAAAAAAAAAATTTTGGGCAAGAAAAACATATACCTATACTGCAATAATTTGAAGTTCCTCCAGAAGGTGATATTAATTGTCACTTAATTAATACTGATATAGTAAACGAATTTATCATTATTCTGGTTTTAAAACCGAAATCTTGGTTACTTAAAAGTAATGAAGATTTTGGTTTATTCATATATGTTTTTATTTTCTTCTTATTACATTAAAATGCAAGTTAGGATAAATGCATGCGCTACTTTTTTAATAAGGAAAAATACTTTTATGCGAACCTCCGATAATTCTATTTAAAAAATGGGGTGCACTAATAAAATACGATTTCTCTGTAATAAAGATGAAAGAATGTTTTTATTTATTCTATTTCAAAATTGAAATGGTACATGCAACATACCTATTATTTACCATTATTTCTATATTGCTTCAAATTATAACTGTCATGTTTCATATATGCTCTAAACGATACTGCAATAATTTTACTAACGGATACATTATCACAAGCTATGGAATACTACGTTTAATGACCAAACACAATGAATTTCTAACATCAAATTGTGGCTTGCTGGCAGTTACTGTCATGAGCGACTATGTTTGTATATACATGCTGCTAGGAAACGTGTGTATATAATAATGTTATTACTACGGTGTGTAGCAAACCAAATTTTGCTTGTTGACTAAAACGAGCTTAGAAATCCCACACGACATCATTTCCATGAATAATTTTACATATATTATAAAATGTCAATATCGCTTTTGATGATGCAAGGATTCTTACGCATTTATTGTAATATATTTAGGTAGTTGGAAGTTAAAGTTGAAGGCAGAATAAAAAAACTCCCGCACATTAAATGCATAAAGCACAAAAACTTTTATTTCTAAGGTCGTTAAATAACTGATCCTATAATAATAATAATTGGATTGAATCCACTACTCTTGAATCCTGTTTATGCTTTCTATCAGGCAGAGTAGAGGCATTTTGGCAGGTACAAAGATAAAAGAAAAACATTTTTTTCCAACAACCTTAAAAACATCATTTTCTTACAGCTATTTAAATACCAACCTAATATGTTAGTAAGTTAAATCTGATAAACCATGCATCGAAAAAATCCCTCTGAACGACACAGATGAATAAAATTCTCTGCATATGGATACAAAAACAATTGATAAAGTAAATTCTGCAGCTATAGTGAGCTACACTACCAATATAGGACAAGCAATCTTCTTTGACATGCCTACAAATCAAACTACAAACTTAGTAGTCAATACAGAAATCTCATTTCAAACTTGTCATATAAATCTATAACGACAAACATGTGTGTGTATTTTGTGCGTCTGTGGCACTTACAATTACAATTACATTATGCTACAGTTGAATGCACAGAATCAGCTCTGGTTAGAACTTTAATGTTATGCTCACCGTCGATACAAGTGCTAAAAGTTTGCTACTGATTAAATTTACTTCGTATTAGATAAAGTTCTAGGAGACAGTCGTGAGAATTTGGTAGGATACGATCACTTTGTTTATTGACGTTGTATGATATTAGTTGATAACTATTGTGTTCTCCGACACGACTGAAAAAAGTTACTAAATTTATTAGTAGTTGTGGTGCTTTATTAGAAGAAGAAAGAGCAAAGCAAACTTTATAAACATATTTAAAATAAAAATGGAAATAGGAAGTAATAACATGAAATCCAAGGGGCATACATGAATATTATAAAGAGGAATGATTCGATTGTTTGTCTGTTTGCATTGAATAGGCTCCGAAACTACAAAACCGATTTGAAAAATTGCTTCACCATTAGAAAGTTGAATCATCCCCGAGTAACAAAGCCTAAATAACATTTTAAAAAAGTTGGGATCCGTAAGAAAACTTCCAGACTTGTTCAAGTGTTTTAAGCTTGGAAAGTTTGCTAGAACGTGTCAAAATTAAAAATATTAAAATTCGGTAAATACCAATGTCTACCGGCTGCTAGTCATTCATAAAATCTAGGAATCAAAGTACGTTATGAACATCTAAAAGCTCAGTAAATCGTTAAAATTTTTGGTATTATTGACCTAGATGTTATACTCGTGTTTATATAAATGTTATTATTTATTATAGCTTTATTATGCATATTGTAACATTAGTATACTTTGAAACTCCTAAATTAAATTTATAAAGAGTTTATCTAGTTCTGCTTATATACGATAAGGATGCAAAGTCTTGCTATTATTGCCAATAACTTATAATGACTTTAAGTACTGTCTAGTCCTAGTTGATTGTAATTTGGTTAGAAAACGTTGCATTTATCGTGGTTTTGGTTTCACTTCTCGTTATTTATATTTAACTGAGGCTTATGTTTTGAATCATTTAAAAGGTCTTATCACTGTTTCTTTAAGAGTATTTTTATATGTTTAGAAATTTTTTTTCATGTAAGTTGTATAATGTTAAATGAGCAATTAAATCAGAAACTCCCAAAGTTTGTCCATTATTTGGAGAAACTTGTTGACACTTTTATGGTTTCGATTTGATCTTTTTCAACAGTCAACACTGTTGCAATTGTGGTGACTTTCACATACAGTGTCAACATAAATATATGACAACGCCATCCGTCACCGCCACTGAACATACACTGAACTACGGAGTAACACAGTGCACGAAGAAGCTACCAATCCTGCATCGCGCAATAGAAATTCTCGCGCCGATTAACATATACACAACTTCCCAACATCAACCGTTGGGTCGTGGCACGCCAGGCATGATCACCTCACCTGGTCGGTGGATCCTCCCTTTGTGTTGGAGGAACATGTTACCTGTTCCTCCACAGTGGTGACCCCGACGTGATTGGAAGCAACCTTCGTATAGGAGCAGAGCAGCAGCACCACCATGCCACCATCATGTTCACTCCCACAGAAAGTCTCAGTCAGCCAGCAACTTCGGCCTCGACAGGGATACACCACACGCAGGATGCGACCGCTCCAGCCTGGTAACCCCTTCGGCCTCATCAGCGTCTAGGCACAGCACACTGCACCTACGGTGCACGTAAGCAGAGCATCTCTCTCCGCAGCAGCCAGCCACTACGCAACAACCGCCCCGACTCACCGGGACTAGCGGGATTCAGTTCTGACTCACTGGAACTTGCGGCACTCAGTTTCGACTCACTGGAACTACTCACTCCTAGCACTGGCAACCTCCAAAACAGAGCACAGACTGCTGACTCATCAATATAGCAACCTTCGGTCTTGGAGGGGAGTAATGTGGCGATTTTCACATACGATACGATAAATTTAGAAAATTGTTTAAGCACGCATGATTCTAGAACCTTGGAGAGGAAAGGGAGAATAGAAATTGGTCTGAAGTGGTTGGGGTGAGTGGGATTTGCAGTTTTAGGTAAGGGGATGATACAAGCTTTGCGCCAAGTGGATGGGTAAGTTCCGGAGTATAAGGAGTAGTTGATAATGTGGGAGATAGTAGGTAAGATGTGATCAAGGATTGTAGTGATCATGCGTCGGCTGATTTGATCACAGCATTGGATTTGGTTGAGAGTATTACCTTTTTATTCTCACCCGTAGCGACCGGAGAAAATTTGAAAGGGTTTAAATTAGGGCTATTTAAACATGGCAAGCGGTCCACTGTACGATGCCGGATTTGGTGATCTAAATGAACAGAGGAGGAGAAATGACGATTTATCTTATCCAAACCAACCATCCCCTGCAGACCACCTAATCGCTGCTTACCGATGCCCAGTGTTCCTAAAAATTTCCATATATTGGTAGGGGATGAACGGGTGATGTTGTCGAGAATGTGTCGGCGTTTAGCGTTACGTATCATCTGATTGTAACGATTTCTTGCAGATTTGTATAAGAAACGTCTTTCTTCGGTGCGATCCTTCTTAAATTAAAAAAGCCCTATCTGTTCGCCGCATAGCCATAAGTACCTCCTTTTTCATTCAGGGGGCTGGTTGTCTTTTAATTTTAATTTTTTTTATAGGTGCATGAACATCATAAAGGGCAAGAATGGCGTTATTGAAATTGTTCACTTTCTCGTCTACACTCTCAGCCGAAGTTACTGTGTCCCAATTTAGGTCCGAGGCATCCATGCTCAGTTTGTCAACCTCCATACGGCCAAAAATACGCATATACAAAATTCTAGGTTGGATTTTGAGTGGTTTAAGGATGTAGGAAAGAAATATAAGGTCATGATTAGAGAATGCCGGTGCTTCTAGTTGGCCGTGGCTGCGGACTAGTGTTGGGGCCGATGTCAGCATTAAATCTAACCAAGTGTCCACCCCTATGCTATTATGGTGAGTTAGTTGTAGTGGTAAAATCTGCATTCCGGCAGACTCAACAATTTGAAGGAGTTTACAGGAGCGTGAGGTGCGATGAGTAAGGTCTGTGTTAAAATCTCCCATGACTACGTGGTGACCGTATGTAAACCCTAAAGATTCCAGTACTGTTTCTAGACTGGAGAAGTAATCTATCGAAGGAGGACAGTAAATAGCCCCCAGAACCATTTTGGCTCCCCTCACAGAGACTTCGAGAAATATTAATTCTGCGGTGGCGGTATTGGGATGAGAACCAGCTAAAATTTAAGGGGAAGGGAATAGTGTACATGGCAATTCCACCACACCTCCTACCAACACGATCATTTCGGACAAGGATGTAGTCTGTGAGGGGATAGTAAGTAGAAAGAAGATTTGGCTTAAGCCTGCTGTCTTATATCAGGATAGCATGTACGTTAGTGTTATTGAAGGCCTCCGCCAATTCATCAAAGTAAGTGGGTAAACTCTGTGCATTCAGATGACAAACATTAAACAAGTGCTTCGATTGCTTGCCGAATGTAGACCTCGTCAGAGGAAATAGCAGACTGGTACGCAGCATTTTCAGAATCAGAATTGTAGGTTGTCATCACTTTAAAATTAATATAAACAAATA
>PKRV01000640.1:3303-60682 GCA_003709505.1 Hyphantria cunea
GATGAAGCTCATTATTAAGAAATAATCGTACTGCAGGAGCATAGCCCAAAACCAAACTTGAGGTGTAAAGGCCAGTGAAATAAAAAATCTCTAAATATTTCATTCTGTATATTATTCTCTTCTATCGATTTTAGAAAAAAATTTAAACAAGATTAAAAGACAAAAATACAGACCATGCCTCGTTTAGATACCAGTTTCCGTATCTCATTTGGAAACTCCTTACTTTTTCTGCTTACTCTTAAGTCCTATGTATGTAATTCTTCTGATCAATAAATAACTGATAAATGTTTTTTTTAATATAGCGAATTCACTTTATGTCTCGCATCTGCACGACTGCTTTCTTTGCCTCCAGTTGTCACAATGAACATTCCTCTATTCTGCCGCATCGGTTGATCGTCTGTCAACACAATGCTGCCTCATTTGCATAATCTCTTAAATAACTTTATATTCTTCAACGAATTCTTTGTTCCTTGCAAATGGTTTTCCTCATTTCGCTTCGAATTGACATCAAACTCAAAATACTTCTTAGAATTTTTCCCTCGATAAAAGTAGATGGGTGAATTTGCATACGTCATCTAAGGGATGGGTTTTATGAGGGAGGTTTATTTATAATCAAGAAAACGCAGTGAGTAAGCTGATTGATACACCACACCCCCTTGCTTGGGGAGGTTTTTTCTAACCCTTAATCGGCGGGGTAGTTCATTTCATGCCAGCGATTGTACTCATATACGAGGAAAAAATTGTGATTCATTTTTATATTATTTTAATTATTTTTTAAGAATTAGATTATTATTTGATTTTATTTTGCTCTTGGAATAAAACGAGACAATGAATTATTTAGATATCCAAATAATCTTGCATATCTTTGTACTTTCGACTAATGTATTCATGTAAGAAATACAGCTTGCCTGAGGTATTAAGGAAGGTGCTATGTCTCAGACTCGGAATATTTCTATTATATACTTCAAATTGTTTATATCACTTACATCTTAACTCGCAACATGAGTGGGTCGTATTAAAAGGTTCCCATAATTAGGTGGAGACGAGGCCTGGGCTCCGGTAACCATTCGGTAAAAAGACACGACAGATTTGCTTAACACCGTTTTTTATGAAGCTACAGCGTTACACCAGGTAAGCCGGTTCATTTACGCCGAAACATAGCTCTCCACACGGTTTAAATCATCTATAGTATTAATGCTCTAGTCTAATACCATACTGTATAAAATTTAGGGAGATTTGCTAAATGAACACACTTCACGGGACTACTAAAACTTAGCACTTAAGTTACAAATATAATTTATAGTCATAAAACTCAACCGTGCCATCGTTTTAATCACGATGCACTCCGCAACGTAGATTGATGATGTTTTGATTTATAGCAGCAACGTAGCAGCGCAGGGTTAATGGGGTGAATCTGTCAGATAAAGATGCAGACGCTGTTATACTTTAATGAACATGTTACACTTTGTAAGGAATTGTTTATTACGGCTTTCTTAGTCATACTGATGAAAATGTAGGGTATAAAAATAGCTTTGAGAGATGAACTGCCGTTTTGAAGAATCTGCTTTAATTCAGTACTGAGTGCTTTAATCCTATTAATATTATATTATAAACGCGAAAGTTTGCATGGATGGATGTTTGTTACACTTTCACGTAAAAACTACTCAATAGATTTCGATGAAACTTTACAGTAATATAGCTGATACATCAGAATAACACATAGGCTTCTATTTGCTGCGATAACCGACATACACGCCGGCGGAGCCGCGTGCATAAACTAGTTAATCATAATAAAGGTAGGTATTTTTTAAGGTATCTTGTTTATATTTGTTTTTGATCTTCAGTGCACTTTTTCAAACGACATGAAAATAATTAAATAAAAGAACGTGACAGTCAGTTAGCGGTGTTTATCGTGACATGAGAAATATATATATTAATAGATAGGGATGTTGTAGTACATATTGTAGGGATGATACAATATAGGGATCTTATAAGCAGGAGGGCTTACACAAACTGAATTATGTTGTAATTTCAAAAAGTCGATGAATAGATTGGAGTTTCCGTAAACGTTTTCATATAAAATATAGAACAAAATATTTAACATTGACATAAACACAGATGTTTCTTATTGTATCTACAGCTCGAAAAGCTATTTTATATAAAAAAGAATATTGCAGCAAGATAAAGTTTAAAAACCATAAGCCAAATACGTATGAACTTTGGGAAAATTTATATAGCCTATGTCCCCCGGGACATTATTACTACTTTATTGACACCTCGTTCATTTCAATTGGTTCAGTAGTTTAGGCGCTATGTTTCCACGACTGCCAAAAATATTATCCTACATTTTTGGCTTTGATATAGGCTGGTAAAAAATGACATTAGCTTGGTAAGTGTAATTGAAACAAATATTTTGTGCTACTTAGAATATCTTCAAAGTACAATATAGATTATCAAATAAACGGTATTTTACTTGCTTACAGAGAAGGCTTGGGAAGCGTAATTGAAACATAGTTAATATCACGCAGAATACGTTCAAAGTGCTGCAGATATTGTCAAACATGCGATATTTTATACCCATATTGAATATTGACATTCAACTACAACTTATACATTGATAAAAATTCCCATAAAATCGCACTAAAATCAACCATCAAAAGCATTATACGAGGTTTCCACAAATTCAGAAGTACTTAAGTAGTTTTATCTGTTTTATACGGAGCACATTCAACATTTTATTCCTTTGATGGTAGTTTTACGAGTTCACCCAATGCATTCGATTCAGAGTGCAGGACAAATAAGTACGATGCCGTTTTCTGCAATATATGGACTTTATCGGTACATTATTTGCAATTATTTTCACCACAAGTCCTGTGTTCATTTGAAATATTAGCAGAACGGTTTTAATTAGAATAAATATAGGGATCTTCGCAGTACGAAAAAATACAGCTTTTATAAGTACAAGTTAAGTAGATCTACTAGTTTTATGACCAACAAAGTAAAATAGTATTGTTTTGCATTTTATATTAATGGAAGAAAAGAAACTGGGGACAAATTGTAGGCTATATAAACTCAATGCTGGGTTAGGCACGCCTTTTGTTCATGACACTTCCTTGTATTTCTTTCATACCTGTATTTTCAATGAGTACAATAATGAATAAATACAATACAATACAATACAATACAATAAAAATAATAGGTATAAAAGTTACTTAAATACGGGAACAACGTTGAAAATCCTTAATTAACACAGTTGGTAGTGGAAGTATTTATAGATAGTTAACCATAACATATGTCATATTCTTGTCTATTGTATCTACATCATCGAAAAACCAATTCTGGAATGACTCACCAGAAAAAAAGTTCCTTTATTTTGTTTTCCCAAAACCTTTGGCCAAAATAGGTAGCAAAACTATTTCATTCTTCATTTAGAGTTGTAATTAATAGAAAATAGAAATAGCGATAATTTGGTTTAAATCTACGATTACTTAACAGTAAAAATAACAAGAAAAGTAGAGAAGGTAACGAACTCAGTATTCTCTCTAGATTGGAATCACACGGTCGTGTGTAAGATGTGTGTCGTTGTCATTAGTATTACGATTTATCTGTAAATAAAGTTCCCTATTTTCCATAATTGATTCTTTTATGAAAGACTATATGGTTCTAAATAGGTTTAAGGGCTCCGTACCTTAAAAGGAGAAAACGAAACTCTTCTATGATCACTTTGTTGTTTGTCTGTCAGTCTATCAAGACGCTTTTTGTCAGGAACGCGTAGAGGTATCAAATAGAAATTCATACCAAATACTTATGTCTACTGTTTCCTGGAGCTGTGAAAAAATCAAACTTCTAAGCCAACGCAATCAAAGTATACAGCCGTTTATGCTGCAAATTTTCGACACTCGCAAGGGAATCATAAACTACAGGGCACTTCCCGTGAACTCAGAATCTTGAAATTTGGTACAAAGCAACGTCTTATAGCACAGATAAGAGGAAAATTGTGAAAAGCATATTTTTCTATAGATATATGGACTTATATACCTACAGGCTTGTTCGAAAACCGGGACGCGAGTCCGATTCATACTTGGTATACCCTTGGTGTACCGTTTTTTTACTTGAGAGTATTTTTTTTGACATATGAAACTTTACTTAAAAAAATTCATATAAATTCAATTTCTAGACTTTAGAAAAACTTTATATACGTCGTAAAGTATGGTTCGCTGGCTGCAAAGTGATATTTATATGAGTTTTTCAAACGTTGGATTGTCAAACTCGCGGTTTGAAATACCACAACGCAGTGACACACAGTTCTAAATAAATCGTGTTCCAAATACTTTAATGAAAATAATTTATAAACGCTATGTAAAATATTTTGCGTCGAAAACGGCTCGTTGTGGTCTAGGGTTGACATTTAGTACATAATACAGATTTATAATGACTATTTGAAATTTATTAGTAACTTATGAAGTTATTTAATTTATTTAATTTTATTCTCGTAAATAAGGTAGCAAAACTTAAATCGACTGCCTCAGTAGCGCAGTGGTTTCGAATCCTGTGTCGGACCAAATTTTTATACGATCTGAAAATCGTTCTTTCGAAAATTGGGTATTTTCTGTGTACAATATTTATATATTTACACAAAAAAAAGTATTTATATATTATTATTAATATCAGTTGTCCAGTGCCCATAATACAAGCTCTGCTTAGTTTGGGAGTAGATGGCGTTGTGTGTTAGAAGTCCGAAATATTTATGTATTTGTTTATTATTTAGGTACAATTGTTACTTTTAGATTTGAATATCCAACTATTGAATGTAATAAATAGTAGTTATTTAATAAATAAAAATTGTCTCTAAACTATCGCCGATTAGGGATATAAAGTTCCTGATAATGTCAGTTTATCTGTCATAAATAGAGATTTCTGTTTCACAAGTCTTGAATAGATATGGCATGAACAGCAGAGAGATAGAGGCGCTCATAGCCCAGTTGCTCTCGGTGATTAGAAATAATCACAGAGGGTAAGCAACAACGGCGCGGTCAGTACCTGGATGGGTGTCCGTTGGTGGCATGTTACCCATGAGCGTCTCCGTGATTCGGAGGTCACGTTATGCAATCGGTCCCGGTTGTTATCATACGATAACAGTCGCGAAGCTTAGTTGGAGGCCTTCGGGCGGCTTAAAAACATCCAACAGCAAGATACGTAGCCACAACGTATTCTTGCAAGTCCCCAACCCGCACTTGGCCAGCGTGGGGACGTATGGCTTTAACCCTCTCCTGAGCCCAGTAGTGGGACATTATGGGTTGTTGATGAAATGGCAGATGACTATCTATGTGATTCTGGATCTAAATGAATTAGACGCGGTGCTGATTTTAAATAGCCCAAACAGATTTAGGTTAGGGCAGGGAACGATTTTTTTCGTCCGATAACCTTATTCACTCAGTATAATGTAACAATTGAATTGCTTAATACCAATTTTATGTGGTTCCAAAAAGTTTGTGAATCAAAATGTATCACTGTAAGGCTTTTGAAGATATATTTCTTCCATTGTTACAGCCGGAAATTAAACAAGCGTCATACCCATATCACTCTGCGGAATTAAGAGTAGGTAGATCCGACCTTTCGTGACTGAATCCATTCCCAGATATTTTGTGTGTCACGTAAGGAAGATCGTTATGAACACCATATATATATAAAACATATTTTTTATATAAAAAACTATTATAATAAATAAAATCGCTGTCACTGTAACCGCACCATAAGCTGAATTGTCACCCCATAGTCGTATAATTAGATTATTTTATTGTTTCGTAATATTTATTGTTTTATTTTATACTTCCTTACTCTAATTATAAGGTTTTTTTTTTACACACACATAACAATTTTTTTCGTTTTCATTTTGTGTGATTTATAAACGTCTTTTCTCTCATTAGTAGATTTATAACCAAATAAAATATTGAATATTTTAGAGAAATCAATACAAACAAATAACTTAGTGCTATCTTTAGTAGCATTAACACTAATAATATAATGTTAAACCTGTCTTATGTCTGAACCCCCGTGCTCGGAGAGCACGTAAAGCTGTTGGTCCTGCGCCTGATCTCTCTCCGCTCGTGTCGGTTAACCGTCTCATCGGATTATGAGAGAGAGGAAACAGAAACTGCACCTGTGTTTGCGTACACACTAGTGCACTATAATATCTACTGCGTAGTTGGCTGGTCTCCGTTGAGATTGGCCGCCATGGCCCAAATCAGCTAGGAGAAAATCAGCGTTAAAGAGTTTGTTAACGTCGTGCCTATGTGTAAACTTCATGCTTTTTGCAATTGCTTCGAATTGAAAAAATATTTGTCTTAGATAGCCCATTCATCGAGGAAGCTTTCTTTAACTTATAAGTAATGAAAAATAGAACAAGAAATGAGGAATATTTATTTCTTTTGAGAAACAACGACGAAGTTGCTCGTGTCAACTAGTTTTGTAGAAAAAGTGTCGGCAAGTAAATTATAAGTTCGCTAAGAGAAAACTCTAAACAACCAACATCAAAAAAAGTCTAATGAACACTAGAGCAATCGTTTTAAGCCTTTCCATTTACCCTATTACATTCACCCCTCAGTCTCTCTATAAATTAAAAACCACAAGACGTCATAGTCCTCCACGTTAACTACAAACAAACCAACAAAATTAAAAACCATAATTTATCTTTATTGCAGCTTTCCCACAGGCTGGCTGAAAGCGAAAAGAGAAAGAAAAATAAAACACGGTTCTCTGATCTCATTTTAATTGCCGAAAAGGGAAGCGGCCTGACCAAAACACCGAGTACTTTAATTTAATACCGTAAATCGCTTATGGCACTTGTAGAACCCCTTTTTTTGCGAAATTCTTGGCGGTTTTCTGGATAAGCGATTTGATATATCTTTAGTCCTGTGGGATTTAAGGTTACTGGACCAAACTGTATGTTGTTTGGATTATCTATTACTGTATCTAACTTTCATGTCACATTGCTGCTCATGAAGAATGTTGAAACTATTTAACCGATTTTTTTAAAATGTGTGCATGCGGGATAATATCACGTTAAGGCCTATAAGAATCTACTGTGACTGAGAAGAGAGGACTATAATTGAAATAAAGCTGTAACATGTTCAATAATTACAAAATACTTAGTGATGTTTTGTAGTTTAAACTGCTTTTGAAATGTACAAACTGATATTTCCATTGTCTTTTTTTTTAAATTTGGAATTAGGATAGGGCTCGTTCCACATTCACTAAAACATAACTTTTAATGAATTTTAGAAATCTTGTTGCTTTAATTAAGTGCTTTTCACTAGTCAACTGCGACGTTGTCTTTCTTTATATTCAACGAAAATATAAAAAATCATTATTTTCCTTTGATAACCCAATTTAGTCTTACAATTTAGTTTCAATCGCTTTCAAACAATAACCTACAGTCCTAGACTACCTCCGTCAGTAGTACCCGTAAGCCGGTCTTAATTTCTCTCAGCTTAAGTGACCTTTCATTACGCTGCACGTGTAGTATCTAACGACCCTCACTTAACTCAGTTCAGTCTTATGAGCTTAAGGACTATCTCGGGTCCTTCATTGTGATGAAATCGCATTAGGTTCTGTGTAAATTGGGTGTAGATCAATAACGTTGATCGTTATACTCTAAATTTGATTTTACAGTTTTTTTATGTAATAGAGAGCAAACGAGCAGACGTGTCGATTGATGGTAAGTGATAACCCCTGATATGGACACTTGTTACAAGTGCATTGACGGCCTTTTAAGGAGTACGCTCTTTTCGTGAAGGTTTGAAGGTCGTATTGGTCAAGGAATGCCACAGTTTTGTTGTGTGACGCAGAATGTTTCTGGAAAAGTGCACAGTCGTGGGCTGACCACAGTCTAAGTGATGGGGTTAAAACTCCTGTCGCGTAGGACGACGGCGGAAAGAGGCGAAAACGATGAGTCCGAACAATCACTCGGAGCACTTCCCATTAAAAATGCGATAGAAGATCGCATATCGAAGCCACATCTCCACGCAGCACCAGAGAGGACATCCGAATTCAAACCTCTTGACAATCGAGGATTGGAGTCACTCTTCGTTGAATGCACTCCATATCAAGCTAGGCTTGTACTTAAAATGGCGTAGCTTACAAGGATTTTTTACATATATGCCTACCAAAGAGATTCTACTCTGCCAGCAGCAGCTGCCAGCAAAATCCAAGAGTAAACCACACTCATTGCTAATGCATGGTGACCTACACTATGATGGCTTATTGAGATCTATGATGATGCAGAATCATTGGGCCTCCAACCTCGCACTACCAGACAAACACGACATCACGATTGCTGTCATTTTAGACAGGTCTAATTTAAGCCGGTATGTGATAAATCATCAACATCAAATGGTTAGTGGTCAGTTTAATTAATTTTATAACTGATTTCGGTGAAGTGGTTGCCACACCGCTTTTTACTGCGCCGAGTGTTGATTAAGGTTCTATCACCACAACTCTGTGTTGTTCTTAGTTTGAGAGTGTATGTGTTAGTTTCATATATGTTGTTAAAGATATAGTGTTGCGGAAGACACAGGATTTATATATATTCCTAATGCAGAATTTGATAAACAGAAAACAAAAGAAATTACTCATTTACAATAACTTATCAAATAAAAATTACCTTGGTAATTTAAATCTATACTACCAGTAGAAATATAATTATCATATTTTTCTATCCTTTTCCCACAATAACTTTAGTCTTAAAGTCAATAGATTTACACCCTGAAATACATATTAAATTTATTTTTCTCATAAAATTGATTTTCTGGCACTTTTTTGTACGAAAATCCTAACATGGCCGGACAGATTTCTGTACAAGTTTCCCATTCGGTGACAGGTGGCAGAATGACGTCACGTCCAGTTTCTATTTCCTGTTAGATGTGGCTGGATCTGATTATATGGGTTGAGATATAACGATAAACGTAGCGGAATACAAATCTTGTGAAACATTTTAAAATATATAAACATTCAAATATATATATATATATATATATATATATATATATTTGAACTATTTTGAATTACAATCAATTTATTAAAAATAACTTTTTACGCATAATATTAAGTACTACAGGATTCTGACATGTATATTACACAGTACGCAATACGTTAGTGTGTGTCTTTCTTTGTATATTCCTGGCATAAAATCTGCTTTCCAATACAACACTTTTACTGTAAAGGAATAAATGTGAAAACTGCACAATATGAGTTCGTTTTTGTACGATATAGGGCTATAGCGGGTGGCCACTTCTTTTGTGGCCCCATCCATTGTCGCCGGCGAGCGACAAGTGCTTTTACCTTTGAAGGAAAACCATGTTCATATATGGCTTGCTTGGTTTCACACTAAAATGAATTCACTGAATTTTATAAAGTGTGACGTGTGAATGATACGTTTTTAATAAGATACGTGAGATAAAATACACGTGTATATATAGTTTATCGTTTTTATATAATAATAACAATTAATATCTCGGACATCTAACACACAACGCCATTAGCCCCAAGCTAAGCAGAGCTTGTGTTATTTATACTAGACAAGTGATATAAATACATATATTCTTTTTTTGTAAATAAATACATATTATATATAGAAAACACATAAACTCCGAAAAAAATATTTGCAGATCATACACAAATTTGTTTGGACCCGGGAATCGAACCCGAGATCTTAAGCACAGCGCCACCGAGGCAGTCAAAAATACGTATTTTTATTTATTATTTACAAAAGATATGCTTACCCAGGAATTTTATAGTAATATTTGGATAGACCAAATTGCTATTTCTTCAACTCTCGAAAGAACAAGGACAATCTCAGTCATTCAGAGCATCATCAAGAACCTTTAATAGTCTGCTGCTGGAAATAGGCCTTTCTTTAGAAGTAAGTAGCATTTAGTCTACTATATTACGCTGGCCTGACAGATTTGTAGGTATAGGATTTGTTTTAAGTCTCAAGTATAAACGGAGAAACGCATTGAAAGAATTACCTAAACACCGGTCTTCGAGCAATCGCGGTACGGCTTTTCCAGAGTTCAATTAGGTAGATGCTAATTCTAAGTCGATTAATGCAATTACCGAATTATTCACATACCACTAAAGCTGTGAACCAAGTAATAAATATACCTCTTTACACACATAGTCTTCTTCTTCTTTTGATGAGATGGCCACCAGCTAATCAGCTATTTCTGTCAATTTCAAGTAGTTAATGTCTTTAAATCATAAGTCTTCTGTTCAAGTCTTCGTCGGAATAAAATCAATGCCAAAAATAAACAAAAACTTGGATGAGATGCAACTGGGACAATCTTCCGAAAAATAAAAAATGACCCTTATTTAAAAAAAATAATTGTTCTTAAGATCGACCGACACTCGGTAGTCTGTACGCACATACAAAGGAAACGTCTAGGGCATGTCACACGGCAAAATGGCCTGTCATTTCAGACAACCCATTGTATCTCGTAGTGTGTAATATCACTCAACCGAGCCGTATTTAAAAAATATCATCTGTGCAAGAAGGGCTTCTGTGTTCTTATATAATAATACGCTTATATACGTATGTGCAGTACCTTTTCGTTTTACTAACAAATGGAGACGGTATTTTCATGCCATCTTTTTTTTTGTTTCTTTTTAAAGAGAACTCCCGCATTAGTGATATAGTTTCTCCTGTATCAATGGGGTTACAAACAAACATGAAACGGACACAAAGAACCCTCAGACACAGAACAATAATTTTTAGGTTACACAAAGTGTTGTCGTGCGGGGATTGAACCTATAGCATTCAGCGCAGTAGAAGATGGTCGATAGTTCGGTCCTTCTTGGTAAAATCAAACTATCGGTACCACGACAAATACCAGGTCGACATTATCAACCTATGGCATTACCTAGAGCCACCTCTAACTATCGGCAAAACTCATTCATTGTTCGTGCAAGTAGATTGGTGATTAACTTATTAAAAAGAATGACGATTATGACGTATTCGGAACGAAGCCATCACAGGTGAAAAAAATATACATCTTACACCTGTTTTGGCTCCAATACGAATATGACAAACCAATAGAATATGTTTATTGGTGTATGTATCTTTTAATTTTCTTTTCTTTTGTTTAATTTATCCTGTTTATATTTTCTCTTTTATGTATTTTTTCACGTTTGAAACCTATTTGCGAATGCCTGCTGTGTAGTTATTAAGTTTTAGGGTCTAGAAAGTGAATTTATATGCTATTGGTATTCCAAAAAACATTAAAATAAAAAAAATCAATGCTCATTCACGGTATAATGTGTTGTTGCTGGTTGTGGTATACTGATCAATAAACTAAAAGACATGGCCTATGGTATTTATAAATCTGTTCTACAACCTGATAGAGTATCTTAGAGAAGATAAAAGAATGATGATATATAAGAAACTGCAAGAACACAACTTGTCTAAGAATCAGACTTGGCCGTTAGCTTAGTACCGCTTTCTGTTCAATGACTGCAGAAATTGGTAGCACGTATTATAAGTACAATATTGTGTGAATGGTAAAGGAATTTAGAATCCATTTTGTAATTCATTACGATAATGAGAAAACAAACAATCAAACAACCATAAAAATTGCCATTATGAGTAATTTATGCCTATTAATAAGTACTTTTGTTCCATAAAATATTAATCAAAGGCTTATTGCTCGTTAGGGAGAAATTCGTCCCTAAGGCTTTGAAATCAAAGCCTACTTTTGAGTGCTGAAAATAAAGGTAGGCTTAGCGTAACGATTAGATGTATCCGTGCTAGCGCTAACCCCTGCAGTATGAGCAGTACAGCGATGTGAGGGGGATGTTGCACCCCTTATGTTTCATTAACGACTGGGAATGTAGGACTCGGAAGGGATAGATGAGGTACAGAAAAGTATCTATGTTCCGATGGCGTAAATATTATAAGATTATGAACTGAAAAACAAAACTGATAGAATATCTCGCTTTCGAAAGTTTTTGTAGTTTGTAGGCAGGTATATTAAAAAAATACGTATGTTTTAATAGATGAAATATAGAATAGATTAGAAAAGGAATATAGTTTATACATATGAATCGAGATTATTCTAAGTGATAGCTTAAGCGAGTGACGGTTGCATCCCTGTATCTTGTTTGTTATCGTGAGAGTTATTGTATATTTAGCAGAGACGATTAGGGTGATAACAGGGCTCATAGAAAATACACATACACATACTCTTTAGTTCAGTTGAGATTGCCTTCACATTCATCTATTCTTATATATGTGTTGGGTAAACTATATTGTAATAAGCAGTTGATTAAATGAATTATTAAAATTTGTAGAGTTTTTGTCAGTGTATGTATTACTCGGGACCAAAACTTTTCATTATCGCTTTTAGCCATCTAAGAAAAAGCACCAACGAAGTTTGTACATTTTAATTAATTGATTAATTTCTTATAATTTTACTCAGAGCTTACGAAATACTACACATTTCTCGGTGATTTGCTGAATGTAAATATTTTTTAAATATTGATTCTTTCTCAGTTTTATAAACCAAAATATGCAATAAATATTCAGATAGAAATGCGTGTGAGACTTTTTGCGGGACTATTTAGTTATTTTTATGTACTCTATTGTTTTATTCTACTTTGTAAAGTGTACCTATTCCGTGTCTAGTCTATTTAATTCTGTCTAGCGATGTGTATCACAGGCGTCGACACAATGACCCCGCGTAAATCTCCTCCGGGTCTCTCTCCAACCGGTCCGGACACCGGAATTCATAAATTATGATTCACTTGCTCACTGAAAACCTTTTTTATGGTAACGCTTATTCGGTGAGCGGCCATTTTTATTTTACTCGTTTGTCGCTTAGTGTTCGTTATATTGAAGGGGAGTTCGGACTTGTATTTGAATGTATGTCTCCAATTGTGAGATGTCGCCGATATTATTAGTCGGAAAATTTATTTCTTCTGGGTTTTTTTATGTTTGTAAGGAAAATACGCGTACATGCTTGTGTCATCGGATGTTTTTAATAATATTATGTTCCTCGGCCGTGGGAGACTCACAAACACTTACAAATGGTCAGGTTCTATACCGAAGTGATACCACGACCTGACAGAATACTTACGCAATTCTGAAAAACAAATTCTCACTAATCCAGTTTCAAGGGAAGAATTCAAAAGGCTCTCACACAATGTCTGTTCGTTAGATGCGTACGAAAATTATTTATGTACTTTCTTTGTGATATGAAATATTCTTAGGTTATGGATTAAAACCAATTTAAAGACTATTATCATAACATTTTATCTACTCTTATGCTGATGAATTTCGCAACACCTGGTGTAATTTTAATACTAAGTTGAAGGGCCTATATAACCCATGCTTCTTTTAATTTGTAGCGATGAAAGGATAATTACTGGGTGAGGCTTACTGACAAGCAGTGTAATAATATAACGTTCATGTTTGAAGTAAAAATATCCGTAAACAAAGATGATGAGTACCTTAAGGAGACGTTGTATTTTCAAATTTAATGACTACATTTTTAGGGTTCCTTACCTCAAAAGGAAAAATCGGAACCCTTATAGAATCACTTTGTTGTTTAAGCTGCAAATTTTTGCTTACTCGCAAGGGAATCAAAACCTACAGGGTAGCTCCCGTGAGCTTAGAATCTTGATATTTAGTACAAAGAAACGTCTTATAGCACAGATCAAGGAAAAATTTGGGAAAAGCATAAATTTTTGGTTACAGCATATAATCTATCTACAAGTTTGTATGGAACCATCAGTGCGCGAGTCCGACTCGCACTTTGCCGGTTTTTTGTTGGTATTCTGGCTTTCAACTTATTTGATGGTGAATTATTATCATATTACTAAGATAAATGGTTTTCATATTGTGATATCGAATCTTGCTTCAAGTGAAGTCAAACTTTCAATATCCGAAATGTGAGATATTTATGTACGTGAAGTGTTCGAGATCAATATCAACATAGTATGATCAAAGACATAAATTCACATATTAGTTTCTTCTTCATTTCCTAGATGGAGCTGTAATAAAACTTAGATCGCACTATCGTTGTGTTACACGTTTTAGTATAAGGTGTATAAACATTTTGTATGTGAGAACAAGGCCGGTGTTTAGTTCAAGGCGATTGCTAATTAAACCGTGCAGTCTTACGAACCTATAGATCAGTGCACAGTGGTTTTATTTAATAATAGTGTCACACACCCAGTCCCACGATACCACGCTTGGTATCAAACATGGGGTATGTCAGATTATTAATTTGCATACCTATACGTTATTGTCTGTCGTGGCAAGTGTAAGTTCTAGATTTATTTTTTAAGACAAAAGCAAACGAGCAGCTGATTCACCTGAAGGAAAGTGTCTGACTGTATGTTAGCAGTCTAATATTATAAATTCGAAAGGAACTTTGTTTGCCTGTCATGTTTTCATGACTAAACCGCTAAACTGTTTGGATTCAAATCGATTATCAATATCTATATCGATCCAAATCGATAATCGATAGTTTGATCCTTGGAGGAAGACATAGGATATTTTATATATGGCAAAGATAAAGGCCATGACTTGCTTTTACTCGCTATCCTATACAATAGAGTCTTAATATAATCAGGTCTACCGTTCAATGTAACACAGGTCGTATATCCATAAATAGTATTACTAACCCATAATCCTGAAGTACCATACCATGACACATTACACTTTTATTACTTGTATAGTCGTTAATACTCATTTATACCATGGCCATATCTCATGGCGTAAATGTCAACATGACAATAAAACACATCAGTTGACTTGCGAACGGATAACGTCTTAACATGACGTTAGTACCATTATGTATATGGAATATAACGTTATATATACCAGGGTACATGTGGAATATAAAGAGCTATAAAATTTACGAACTGTAAGGATATTCCCGCCGACTTTTTACGCGACATGACTTTATAGGTTTTCATCTTTTCTGGTGGTATAAGTCATGAAATTTGCACAAAGAATGTTGATGTAATATTTTTTTGATGTTATAGATGCCGCCCTAAAGTTTTTGTGTATATTAACACAAGTTCTAACATTTTAACTAATACCCGACTTGAGTAAATCCTAAAAATATGTATTTTAACATCTACAAATGATTTCTTTTATTTATCACATCGTGAGCTATAACATTAAAGGAGAATTATTTTGTGTTAAAATAAGTAAACATAGATCTGTTCTCTAATCATACTTTCAATTTTACTCAAACAAAGATTAGGCTCTCCAAAAATCAGTAATTATCAAAAGGAAATCTCTTAAATCTAATATTTTTATATTATTGGATTAATAAGATTCCATTTTTATAATATCTAACTAAGCGTTATTATGTAGTAGGTAAGTATGATAGTATGTTAAGCGTTCTTAGCTTGTGTGCAATTTATCTGCCTTATGTAAATAGCTTATCACTTACACCACATATATTGCTTTGAAACAGTAGTGGATTATGAATTAAGTTTGGACAGAAGCGAACCGCTTGACACACGACACGTGTCGCATAAAGAGATATGTATAAACTGTGTAAATTGTCGTAAATGATATGATGAATGCAAACTTTCTTGACAATGTATGCTGACGTTAACTGTTGGTGTTTAAGATATACAACGAGGATTTGTGTGTTGAAAATAACTGTGAGTTAGTGCCAAAATATAAACAAAATTTGATTCGATAGTTGGTTAATACTAATGTATTTATATCTTACTAGCTTTTGACCGCGGTTTCGACTGTGTGTGAGCTAGTTATCAAGACAAATAGTAGCCTGTGGATTCCCTCAAGAATCGAAGTATTAATCATCCGAATCGGTTCATTGGTTTAGCCGCGAAAGCGTACCAGATATACAGACAGACAGAGCTACTTTCAAATTTTTCATGTTTGTACATGTAATGCTAAAACATGAGCGAAACGTAGAAATAAAAGTTTTAAGTACGGAAGTTGACTAATATAAGAGTAGAGGATGACTAAAGCGTACGTGAAAGAGGATATGTCTAGGAAAGGAGTAAGCAGTGAACTGATGACTGACTGAGGTAATTAGAAGAAGAAAACTCATTACCACCACTCCGAATAAAGTTCGGAATATGGTAACCTGATTTTTTGTATCATCATCACTGGACACGTCTTTCTCTAAGTTCAAAACTAGATAGTACCTGTACTGAAAGTAGATAGTGGTGAAATATATTCCTTTAAGACGTACAGACTAGATGCGAATGCGAATGCGGCGTAGGCAGTAGAGCCATGCCGATTTCAGCACAAACGGTACTACCCTCGCACGACAGTACTCGTGTTATCGTGTTGAAGACTGCGAGGCCAGAGGTCCAATGATACATTAGCATCACTAGGCCGCTATGGCGTGGGTCAACATGCCGCATTGTTGCATGGCCTGCATTCGCAATGAGTATGGTGACTACCACTTTTGAATAGACTACACGGTTGGCCTAGTGGTTTCAGTGGGCGACATACCGCTTCCTGCTGCGCCAAGTGCTGTGGGTTCAAATCCTACATGGAACAACACTTTGTGTGATCCTTAAGTTGTTGTTCTAAGTCTGGGTGTTCTTTGTGTCCGTTTCATGTATGTTTGTAAAGATCCCCGTGACACAGGATTGTATATTCCTAATGCGGAAGTTGCCTTTAAAAAAAAATCTGCTTATGCTTACCATCAGGCCGAGTAGGCCACTTTGGCAGGCCTGTACGTAAGGTACGTGATGGCTAGAAAAGTATAAGTGTTCTAATGCGTCCCGAAAAATGGAAAAAAAACTATTCTAAATAAACAATTGAATCCAGTAACTAATTCAATAACTAGATAGCTCCAGGAAAAAAGAAATGTAAAATATAATAGAATAAGGCCGTGGAAAATGATCCCATCAAAAGCAGTCGGCACGTGTCAAACATAAATTGAAGATGTAAATTATTATAGCTGTCGTAAATCTGGAGTGTTTTCTTGTCAAAGACTTTGTTTGTCGACTCACTGTATCAATATTTTTATCTAGATGAGTTTTCTGGGATGGGGAGTATTCAGAAAATCTGCTGTCAGAAATGGCTTCAGGTATATTTAAATAACAAGAAGTAACTGTTTTTGTATTTTAATAATAATAATATTTATTTTATTTCCTCTTGACTGCCTCTGTGGCGCGGTGGTAGCGTACACAACTGCTGTCCATGAGGTCTCGGGTTCGAATCCTGGGTCGGACCAAATGTTTGTATGATCTGCAAATATTTGTTTCGGAGTTTGGGTGTTTTCTATGTATAATACGTATGTATTTACAAAAAAAAATGGATTTATGTATTCATATCAGTTGTCTATTACCCATAATACAAGCTCTGCTTAGTTTGGGACTAGATGGCGTTGCGTGTTAGATGTCCGAAATATTATTATTATTAATCTATATATATTGCATTTTTTTACGGAACTCGGAATGAAGGTGGGTTATATTTTTCGAGTGTATGTATGTAAGTATGTATATTTCTTTGGCAGGCCCTAGAGCCTAAACGGCTTATGGTATTTTTGTGTGAGTGTAGTCAATGGATTTGTCTCAGCCGTGAGAGCGGCACTGGGTACATCAAAGTTAAAAAAACGTAGTTAAGGATTTTTAGCGTCAAAAAGTAATCTCAAAAAAATGTGTTTTCAAAATGCACCGAGTGGTGTATATAAATAAAGAATTTTTAACGATGATTGCGAATTTGCGTATGACTTATATGGTTTTATTTAAAAAAAACTAAATTTAATAAAGATTAAAAACACTGACGCGGTCAGGTTTTTTAAAAAAAATACTTGTTAATAGTTTACAATGTTATTATTTATTTTGTGGTTTGAAGAGGTTCAATTACCCTAAGATATTCATAGACACACATGTAAAAAAAGGTAAGTAATTTTATTTTTCCTTATCTTCTTTTCTTTTTAAATCAAAGAAAGCTTCAATTGAACTCAATCACAATTGACCAGTTGAAATAATGCGCAGCACATGTTATAATAGTTTAGAATATATTACATAACTAGCTTTTTCCCGCGGTTTTATTCGCTCAGATGTTGATATTACAATGCAGCTCTAAGTCAAAAATGGGAAAAAAGTTTATTCAAATTTTTATTCCCTTAAGGGTTGCATTTCCAAACTTCCTTTCTTATTGCTCACTTACGTAATATAAAGAGCCTACATGCAAAATTTCAGGATTCTAGTCTTCAGTCAGTCACCTTTCTTTTTTATATATATATATAGATATTAAGTGGCTATGGATAACAATAAATTGTTTTTGATCTTTGTTTTGTAAATGAAAATCTTGATTAAAACTGTGAAAACTAAAGCCGCAACCCATGCAACTTTGCCTGTTTCAACAGTTTTGAATCCAAACAATCAACCAAGTAGCAAAAGGTCTTGAAATGTATTAAATTATAAAATCTGGCTTTTTTTGTACCAAATTTAATGGAATAATCACAAATTTTAACAAAAAAAAACCTGACTTCAAAAAGTGGACCAAATTGAAATGGGACTACAAGGAAAGCGCCATGTAATGTACGCGTTACTCCAATTGTCATAAATAGAAGAACGTATGAAACTTTGGGATATTTGTCTTAATGTGTCGTTTAACCGTGTGACCGTGTGTAACCGGAGTGATACTAAGATCTCACAGAAAACCGGTGTGAAACAGCGCTTGCCCTGTGTTTCACCGAGTGAGTGAGTTAAGTGAGGATACCGGACGCTAATACCCCAACCACAACCGCCCCACCCCCTAAAGCCGGCAACGCAATTGTGACGCCTCAAGTGTTACTGGTGTCCATGGCGATAATCACTTACCATAAGGCGTACTCGTTTGCCCCCTATACCAAAACAAAGATACATCGAAAAATTTTGTATTGCTATCAAAGAGTTAAATTCAATAAAACTCATATTGCGATTTTTACAATTTAAGTGAAATTACACAAACATTACAAATATAATTTCAAACATTTCCATTAAAACATATTCAGGAAATTCTTATCGCGAATGTAGGCACAACAGTTCCATAATGACTATATATGTCACCCCTTTCTTTCCCTGTAATGATATATTTTTGCTTTTATCGCCCATGTTACTGTGAATCATACCGTAAAAAGTCCTTTTAATTACCTACGTGTATTTGCGAGGGATCTCGTATGAATTATCTGAATAAATTTCATGAAAATAATTCGCCTGAAAGATAATTTGGGTAGTCTTTCTGATTAAGGATGTTAGATTCTGTAATGAGCATTGAAATTGTGAATCACGTGTTAAGTTCACGAAGGCAGAAAGTCTTTCAATAAAATTCTTGAGTTTTTTAAGCTAGCCTGCTGTAGCTGTTTTTATTATCAGATTTTTTTACAAATTAACTTCTTCTCTTTGATAGTAAAAATTTACGTATGTATGAATAAAAATATATTGAAATGATCAATCGTAAATGCCGTTGTAGATTCCTTACAGGACGCTGGGCTGCGGGCGGGTAGTCTTATCAGTACATTAGGTTTCTGATTTCAATTTGAAGAAAGCTAAATTCGTTAGTAAAAAGTATTGTAAGTAGTTGAGCATATTTATATTTACATTGTGTATCAGAAGAAAAATATAGTTAGTTGAGTTCAAGAAAACTATATCTCGTTTGCTCAAAGACTTTTCATGCTACCCGTAAAAGATTTTGATGCTTTTTCTTTCAAAAATAATTAAGTTCTGAAATCAATATAAAATAAATTAATCACTAGAATGTACCTACGTACGCGCATAACTTCTGATTGACTGCACCAAATTAGATGATTCTTTGTTTTATGCGTTTGTTACTGTCCAGACAAGGTTAGTACAGAAGAAATTAAAGAAAAAACGAAAAAAGGTGGTACAAAGTTAGCCGGGTCAGCTAGTTCTATATATGAAGTTTGAATATTCTATATTTCACAAACGTGTGTTCGTGTAATGTTCTCACAAAGGTTTACAAAGAATTTGGTACACGTTGAATAAACCACTACCTAACAAAAGTGTCGCATTTAGAATGCGAGATTCTTTTTAGTATTCTAGTTAGTATAAAGGTATTCTAAATAAAATAACAATGTTTTCTACCCAACAGACCTCTATTTGCCCAAAGAGATGAGTACTTTCTAGACATTTATTTTGTATATAAACCAAATAAAATAAATCTGTGGTATAATTTTCTTTAAGGATTGCTGACTCTATTTTCGTCGGCAACAAGCGGAAAACTTCGTTAGTGGCAATAATAGTGTTTAAAGAAAAGTGCCAGAATGCCATTCTTGACCGAAAGTGCCGTGAATATTTGAGGATTTTGCCTAAAAAATATACGAAACAGAAATTACTGCGGCACCGCTTCTTTATGAACTGGATCTAGGATAGAAAACAACTATTAATTTTATAGAAATTTATTGAAATGTATTGTCATTAAACCCAACTACTCAACTGTCTGTATATTTTCAAAAAAATGTACATACGCTAATTATAAAAAAATATGAGCAAATTCTTAGGCCTAAAATAGTTGTGGCATGAGTAGTTTGAAAGTATTTGAATTTAGTATATCATTATCAGTACAAGTTTTTATGACTGGAATTATTTTTCTTTNTAGCTAAATTCGTTAGTAAAAAGTATTGTAAGTAGTTGAGCATATTTATATTTACATTGTGTATCAGAAGAAATATATAGTTAGTTGAGTTCAGTTCCATTAGAAAATGGAAAAAAAAACTCGTTAGTTCAGAAACTTTTCATGTTACCCACGTATGAGATTTTTCTGCTTTTTCTTTCAAAAATAATTTTCTGAAATCAATATAAAATTGATTAATCACTAGAATGTATGTACGCGCATAACTTCTGATTAACTGCACCAAATTAGATAATTCTTTGTTTTATGCGTTTGTTACCGTCAAGACAAGGATTGAACAGAAGAAATTAAAGAAAAAACGAAAAATGGTGGTACAAAGTTAGCTGGGTCAGCTAGTTCTATATATAAAATTTGAATATTCTAAATTTCACAAACGTGTGTTCGTGTAATGTTCTCACAAAGGTTTACAAAGCATTTGGTACACGTTGAATAAACCACTACCTAACAAAAGTGTCGCATTTAGAATGCGAGATCGTTTTTAGTGTTCTAGTATAAAGGTATTCTAAATAAAATAACAATGTTTTCTACCCAACGGACCTCTGTTTGCCCAAAGAGATGAGTATTTTCTAGACATTTATTTTGTATATAAACCAAATAAAATAAATCTGTGGTATAATTTTCTTTAAGGATTGCTGACTCTATTTTCGTCGGCAACAAGCGGAAAACTTCGTTAGTGGCAATAATAGTGTTCAAAGAAAAGTGCCAGAATGCCATTCTTGACCGAAAGTGCCGTGAATATTTGAGGATTTTGCCTAAAAATATACGAAACAGAAACTACTGCGGCACCGCTTCTTTATGAACTGGATCTAGGATAGAAAACAACTATTAATTTTATAGAAATTTATTGAAATGTATTGTCATTAAACCCAACTACTCAACTGTCTGTATATTTTCAAAAAAATGTACATACGCTAGTTGTAAAAAAAATAAGCAAATTCTTAGGCCTAAAATAGTTGTGGCTTGAGTAGTTTGAAAGTATTTGAATTTAGTATATCATTATCAGTACAAGTTTTTATGACTGGAATTATTTTTCTTTATAGAAATTCATTTAAATTGTATTATTTGTATTGTTACTGTCTGTGTATTTATATACCTAAAAGTTCTCATTTTTAATGTACTTTAACTCACCTGTCTTGCTTCAAATATTCAACAGGTCCCAACGTTTCACACGAGTCAAATTCAATAAAAACAAAAAACTTGCCGCGACGGTCCACATAAACCGCACCGTATGTTTCCGTCCCCCACAACCGCGCCTCGGGCAGGAATCCGTTTGTCGCCGTCCTTTGATGAAACGTATTTAGGACAAAAAACCCTTTGCCAAGGAATGGAGTCCTATCTTCATCTTGTTTTGTGTTTACCCTAGCAGGGTTTTCAAATATACTCTACTTTTTTATTGCACGTTTTTGCTTATCGAAATGATTTCTGAGACAAAAATAGTGTGATGTTTGTGGGCGTGTGAGATGATTTTTGCACATGACTGATAATTTTAAGCAAAGAATTCCTTGTTGGGAGATCAAAGTAAGGTTTCTGTTCCTTAGAAAACTAGAACTGGCTTAATATATGTTACAAGAATTATAAAAGGTTGCTTTCTATTTATTAAGAATTTTTGCAGGCGTTTTCCACATCCCTGTTTTGAATTTTTATGGATATCGATGCGATGTTTATAAATATTACCTATATTTACCCAAAAATTTGAGACGACGCAGTCTATATGAATATGAAAATGTATTTATATTATTTTGTAGAGAAATAGCATTCGTGTTTTAAATTTTATTTTAACCGAAACAAATTCGATTGTAACTGCCTTTTATCTTACCGTGCAGAGCGAACTTGGCATTTGTGGGTAGTTCTACCGATACAAGTTCCGACAAGTTAAGTTTAGTTAGTCGCTAACGTACCGAGAGTCAGGTAGCGGAGCGTAAAGATAAGTGCACAACGGCATTGTCGATTTCGTGCACGGCCAGCTGTGCATGGAAATGAAATTCAAATATTTTCAAATACTTATTTCGTGGTAACATATTAAACTGATCTTTTGTATTATTAAATAATATCGGTCACTGCTAAACTTAAGCGATATCTATATATTGCTCTTATTCCCGAAGTATGTTTAGATAATTAAGAGTGTTTCGGTTCCCATTTTATACAATCTTCGCTAATACAGAAAATTAGGTGATTTAATTTTAGCATGTAATCTCCAGCTTTCACCTAGATAGTTTCTACAAGTATGACTGTACTTGAGGGTATGTTTGCTAGTAAATCCTCCAACTTACTTAACTCCTGTACTTTGATTATAACTTGGTGAGTCAGATACTTGGTGTTACTTACAGTTCCCAGAGCCGTCGTAGACTCACTTATTAGTTGCTGAAATATCTATACACATATAGTTCGTTTCCAGAAAGACGCTGTATATGTTTGAAAATGTAAGTTTGGAGTTACAGTGCATAGAAAACGTATATAGTCTGAAACTGCCTGTGGCTTTGGCATTATATAAGCGCTTGTATTATATCATTAATATATTTATGAAATATGACATGACATAAAATTAAATTCAGTAGATACTGATAGAAAATTTAAATAAAAAAAACCAGCCAAGTGCGAGTCGGCTTCGCGCACCGAAAGTTCCGTACAAACCTATAGGTGTATTATATGATGTAACTAAAATTTATGCTTTAAACAATTTTCCCTTTATCTATGCTATAAGACGTTGCTTCGTAACAAATTTCAAGATTCTGAATTCGCGGGAAGTACCCTTTTTTCCCGTGCGGAAATCCTCTCGGCATGTCAGACTCGAACCGACTTAAAATGAACTCCATCGCGGGGACTAGAAGCCGGGGGGATTGCCGCAATCATATTCCCGAGCGAGAGAATCCCCACCCCGATGGCTGCCACGAGATAACACCTCATTTCCTCCCACGCCGGACATTCTGCCAGCGTGTGGAGCGCCGTGTCTACTGTCTGGCTATTGCAGTGGTAGCATTCAGGCGCACGGGAAGTACCCTGTAGGTTTTGATTCCCTTGCGATGATCAGAAATTTACAGCATAAACGCCTATATCTTTGGATTGAGTTATCTTAGAAGTTTAATTTTTTTTCACAGCTCCAAGTTACAGTATACTTGAGTTTTTTATATGAAAATCAGCCTGATACCTCTCCGCATTCTTGAGAAAAAGTGTCTTGACTGACAGCCAGACGGACAACAACGTGATCTGATAATATAAAGGTCCCGTTTTATAAGTTTAATTAAAAGTGAAGTGTCTACAAGCAGCTGGTGTTTATCATAGTTATAACCTGTATTGATCACCGGGTCTTCACCCCACGTGAGCAAGTCATTAATAATACCCAAGAAATAAAACTTGAAGTCATATATTTCATTTCTATCTTATTGCAACTATTTTTAACTTTCTGTTATTTTTACAAAGCAATTTAACCTTAAAAATCTTTATATAAATCTTGAACTAGCAAGTTAAACAGTTATTTACACGGGCGAATCTACGTTTAAAGGAAATGAGTAAGATTTCCTGTACCAATATTTCAGAAGCAGCTAACAATGGCTAACAAATCTGTAACGTAGCATGCAGCTTTCCTACAACTTGTAAGACGTAGCAGTTAGTTACCGCACTAAGCATCAGTAATACTACTATGGCTGTACCACTAGGAATCGTCTGTGGATTTCCACATTGAATTCTAAATTGGAACGATGCATATGTAAATTGTGGTGGTAATTAGTTTCTGTGAAATTATTTTTACTAAGTATTACTTAGTAATAATATTAATTTATTTCGGACATCTTACAAACGCCATTTAGTCTCAAGCTAAGCAGGGACTGTGTTATGGGTACTAGCAACTGATAGTAAATACTTTTTTTTTGTAAAAACAACACATAAAAAATTCTCAAACTCCGAAATAAANTAAATAAATAATAAAGAGTGTTTCGGTTCCCATTTTATACAATCTTCGCTAATACAGAAAATTAGGTGATTTAATTTTAGGATGTAATCTCCAGCTTTCACCTAGATAGTTTCTACAAGTATGACTGTACTTGAGGGTATGTTTGCTAGTAAATCCTCCAACTTACTTAACTCCTGTACTTTGATTATAACTTGGTGAGTCAGATACTTGGTGTTACTTACAGTACCCTGAGCCGTCGTAGACTCACTTATTAGTTGCTGAAACATCTATACACATATAGTTCGTTTCCAGAAAGACGCTGTATATATTTGAAAATGTAAGTTTGGAGTTACGGTGCATAGAAAACGTAGGGTCTGAAACTGCCTATGGCTTTGGCATTATATAAGCGCTTGTATTATATTATTAATATACTTATGAAATATGACATGACATAAAATTTAATTCAGTAGATACTGATAGAAAATTTATTAAAAAAACCAGCCAACTGCGAGTCGGCTTCGCGCACTGAAAGTTCCGTACAAACCTATAGGTGTATTATATGATGTAACTAAAATTTATGCTTTAAACAATTTTTCCTTCATCTATGCTATAAGACGTTGCTTCGTAACAAATTTCAAGATTCTGAATTCCCGGGAAGTACCCTTTTTTTCCCGTGCGGAAATCACCTCGGCATGTCAGACTCGAACCGACTAAAAATGAATTCCATCGCGGGGACTAGAAGCCGGGGGGATTGCCGCAATCATGTTCCTGAGTGAGAGAACCCCCACCCCGATGGCTGCCACGAAATAACGCCTCGTTTCCTCCCACGCCGGATATTCTGCCAGCGTGTGGAACGCCGTGTCTACGGTCTGGCCATTGCAGTGGTAGCATTTAGGCGCACGGGAAGTACCCTGTAGGTTTTGATTCCCTTGCGATCATCAGAAATTTACAGCATAAACGCCTATATCTTTGGATTGAGTTATCTTAGAAGTTTGATTTTTTTTTCACAGCTCCAAGTTACAGTATACTTGAGTTTTTTATATGAATTTCAGCCTGATACCTCTCCGCGTTCTTGAGAAAAAGTGTCTTGACTGACAGCCAGACGGACAACAACGAGATCTGATAATATAAGGGTCCCGTTTTATAAGTTTAATTAAAAGTGAAGTGTCTACAAGCAGCTGGTATTGACAGCTACGTGACCCACGTGAGCAAGTCATTAATAATACCCAAGAAATGAAACTTGAAGTCATATATTTCATTTCTATCTTATTGCAACTATTTTTAACTTTCTGTTATTTTTACAAAGCAATTTAACCTTAAAAACCTTTATATAAATTTTGAACTAGCAAGTTAAACAGTTATTTACACGGGCGAATCTACGTTTAAAGGAAATGAGTAAGATTTCCTGTACCAATATTTCATGAGCAGCTAACAATGGCTAACAAATCTGTAACGTAGCATGCAGCTTTCCTACAACTTGTAAGACGTAGCAGTTAGTTACCGCACTATGCATCAGTAATACTACTATGGCTGTACCACTAGGAATCGTCTGTAGATTTCCACATTGAATTCTAAATTGGAACGATGCATATGTAAATTGTGGTGGTAATTAGTTTCTGTGAAATTATTTTTACTAAGTATTACTTAGTAATAATATTAATTTATTTCGGACATCTTACAAACGCCATTTAGTCTCAAGCTAAGCAGGGACTGTGTTATGGGTACTAGCAACTGATAATAAATACTTGTTTTTGTAAAAACAATACATAAAAAATTCTCAAACTCTGAAATAAATATTCGCAAATCCTACAAACATGTGATCCGACCCAGGAATCTAACCTGAGATCTCAAGTACAGCAGTCGCATACGCAACTACTGCGCTACTTTAACATATGGGTATCAAATTCCAAATCTTTGTCCCTATATTTGTAGTAACAATCTGCATGATGTGTTGCGTAAAACATGAGCAGAATGCAAAAGTGGTGCAATACTCGATGTGGACAATGCAGTATGGTGATCTACACTGGCGGTCTAGAGAAATTTTTTTCGCGCCTCTCTTAAAGGACCCCTTATCGTAGTGACTGGGAAATAAGTACTATGGGAGTGACATGTATTGGAACATAGATTTTCACAACCAGACTCAGAATGACAATTGTTTTTTGTAGGTTGGAATAGAACTAGAAAACTTTACTAATGAACAAACAAAATACTTATTAAACATTTTTTTTACAGCCTACTAGATCAAAAATAGTGTTGTCAACTTTCAGGCAGTTACTACTGTATGCATTACATTACTACTGTATTCCAGAGATTGGGATTTACCCAACAATTGAATATTATAAATTTTATCATATTCTTAGCAAACTATCCAAGTTTAGGAAGCTTGACCAAGTCTCGAAGTTTTCATACGTATCTCTAACTTTTTTGGAAATGTTATATAGCCTATATCATTTGGGGATGAATAGTGAAAGCATTTTTCAAACAATCAATCAAATATTTTGGCTTTATAATATTAGTATAGATGATTATTTCTGAATTTCAAAATTAATCATTCCGAAAAATCTTTTTGTTTAGTTGAGTTGTGAGGACGTCCACAGGCCAGGTGGAGCGATGATTTGCGCAGGACGGCTGGCAGGAGCTGGATGCGAGAAGTTATAGATCGAACTAAGTGGCGTGAAATTGAAGCGGCCTATGTCCGGCAGTGGACTGCGATAGGTTGATGATGATGATGATGAGTTGTGAGGTTTAACTAAATTCTAACGAAAATCATCTATTATAGACGCGAAAATATCTTAAGTGTGTTCTTAGTTAGTGAAAACGTCGGTCGTTGCATGAAAATGCGATATATCTGGTCCACGGGCTACGTAAGTAAAAAGTTTAGAACGTTTTAAATTAAGTAACTTTAGCTGTCTCTATACATCGACCACCTACGAACATGTAGTAAATAAGTAATTTATATTATAAGTTAGAGATCCGTACTATTACACTCACCGTGGTAGAGAAACGCTTCGGCATGAATGGGCCGGCTCGACAGTAGTTATCACTATCACTACCACGGCCTGAAAACCGGTATGAAACAGCATAGCGTTGTGTTTGACCGAGTGAGTGAGGACACCGGAGTCCCATACCCAACACCTCCCCCATTTTCCTAACCCCTCCATCCCCTAAAGGTCGGCGATGCACTTGTGATGCTTTGGGCGTGGGACTTGTGACCGACTTTTGTTAACCATCATACGATACGTCCGCTAGTATTTCCAATATTCCATTAAAAAATAAACAAAGTGAGGACAAAAACGTATCAAAGGATGAGTTCAGAATATACAAAATCTGTACTGTCTAAGCTAAATCCAATTTGTAAGTTGACATACCTGTGTTTTGTCTCTCAGTTCGCACTTATATTAANATTTATTTTGCCGCCTACTAGATCAAAAATAATGTTGTCAACTTTCATGCAGTTACTATTGTATTTACTACAGTTCTACTGTATTCAAGACATTGGTATTCATCCAACAATTATATATTATAAATTTTAACACATTCTTAGCAAACTATCCAAGTTTAGGAGACCAAGTCTCGAAGTTTTCATACGGATCTCTAACTTTTTGAAAATGTTATATAGCCTATATCATTTGGGGATGAATAGTGAAAGAATTTTTCAAATCGGTTCAGAAGTTTCGGAGCCTATTCAATGCAAACAAAGAGTCAATCAAATATTTCGTTTTTATAATATTAGAATAGATGATTTGATGAAATTGGAGCGGCCTATGTCCCGCAGTGGACTGCGATAGGCTGATGATGATGATGATGATGAGTTGTGAGGTTTAACTAAATTCTAACGAAAATCATCTATTATAGACGCGAAAATATCTTAAGTGTGTTCTTAGTTAGTGAAAACGTCGGTCGTTGCATGAAAATGCGATATATCTGGTCCACGGGCTACGTAAGTAAAAAGTTTAGAACGTTTTAAATTAAGTAACTTTAGCTGTCTCTATACATCGACCACCTACGAACATGTAGTAAATAAGTAATTTATATTATAAGTTAGAGATCCGTACTATTACACTCACCGTGGTAGAGAAACGCTTCGGCATGAATGGGCCGGCTCGACAGTAGTGATACCACGGCCTGAAAACCGGTATGAAACAGCATAGCGTTGTGTTTGACCGAGTGAGTGAGGACACCGGAGTCCCATACCCAACACCTCCCCCATTTTCCTAACCCCTCCATCCCCTAAAGGTCGGCGATGCACTTGTGATGCTTTGGGCGTGGGACTTGTGACCGACTTTTGTTAACCATCATACGATACGTCCGCTAGTATTTCCAATATTCCATTAAAAAATAAACAAAGTGAGGACAAAAACGTATCAAAGGATGAGTTCAGAATATACAAAATCTGTACTGTCTAAGCTAAATCCAATTTGTAAGTTGACATACCTGTGTTTTGTCTCTCAGTTCGCACTTATATTAAGTGTAAAAAGTTTTTGTTGGCACTTAACACTAAGTGACGCCTGCCTTCAACTTCACAATGTTTCAACACTACTTCAAAATATTATGATGTCGTATAGTCCACGCAAAATTTAGTAGAGTTGTTGTTTTTACTCTCTTTAACAATCAGAGGTAATCTATAAACATCAAACACTATTTTAATTTTTGACTTAACAATAACTATTTACCTTCGAACTGTATTATCGATTACAATACACCTGAATAGATTCAGTGGTGTATTTTTTTATTTAAATTTGAGTTAAGTAAAAAAAACTTAATTTTTGGAGATTATACAAATATTATGGATGAACTTATGTAATGATGGTAGTAATTAAATTATGATATAAATAATTGTTACTCTTAAATAACTAGGCGGTATGATCGTGTTTGAAAAGCTGTGGAGGAGGTATAGGTACGTGTGAGCTTCCTGTATGCTATGCATGATTACTAATTCCTCTGTAATTTAAAGTGTTTCTTTATGAGGTGGTACCGGAGTTATTTTCATATGAGCCTAATAAGTGACTCTACTCTCCCTAATGTAAAACATAAGCAGAATCCAAGAGTAGTGGTATACTGTCATACTCAATGCTAATGCAGACAATGCAACCATGCAGCGTTGTGACCCCTACTATAAATATTAATAAATATGTCGGACATCTAAACACAACGCCATCTAGTCCTAAGCTAAACAGAGCTTATGTTATGGATACTAGACAACTGATATAAATATATATATACTTGTTTGTAAATACATTCATAATATACATAGAAAACATTCAAATTCCGAAACAAATAATTGCAGATCATTTGACCCGACCCGGTAATCGAACCCGAGACCTCAAGCACAGCACTCGCATACGCTACCACTACGCTTCCAAGGCAGTTATAGCCTATGGTGACTTGTTAAGATGCTTTTTTTATTAGGCATCGTGATGAAAGGAATATATATATTTGTAGGAATTTGGTAAAAAACAACGGATTAATTATTATTAGTTACGTATTGTATTAGGGTTTATAGCCTAATATATATAATGTGTGACCTGAAGGCTGATGAGGCACAATTCTGTAAACACAACATTGCTATCATAATCCAATCAAGCCGGTAGCCATATAACCTGCAGCTATTTACTATTTATTGCGGACCGATCACAGACTCGTTGCAAAATATTCTATAAATTTATCAAATATTTAATAAGCTGGCTACAATCTGCACAAATAAACAAAATTGGATGTCTGTTTATAATTTCAAATTAACAATTTTTCACTAAATCTTACTGTTAGTATATACGGTACTCACATCAAGAAATCAATTTTTAATTTTTTTGTCTGACTGTCAGTTTCTTACGGCTAATCTCTGGAACGGCTGGACGGATTTTGACAGGACTTTCACTGACATATTGCTGATGATATAAAAAATAACTGAGGCTACTTTTTTGCAACCTAGATTGTGAATCTGGGCCATGACGAAGTAGTTTTTGTAAATGTACCATAATAACTGCGGTGAACACCGCGGGGCTCAGCTATTTTAGAATAAAACGGAGCAGGTGTTGGTACACTGTCGTTTGAATGGTTTAATTCAAACATTGATTGTAAAATATGGTGTCTTGATGAACTCGGTCGGCATGTATTTTATTTCTGTGTTTATTACGGCGCAAAAGGTAAGGAAAATAAATAGTCATTTCTTAGTTCACAACATATATAATAAATGAAAGATAAATATGTTTATCTGTGTGTGTTTTTAGTAATGTCTAATGACTCCTGACTCTACATGTAGAATTAAAAGAGTTATTCCTTATACTTTAGTTAGTGCTTGTTCTTTATACTTACACACGAGTATATTATAAAAAAAATAATATACGTTTTTCAAGAAATGATTTACCGGCATAAAAATCACAATTTATTCTTTCTACACGTGAAACTTATAAACACTTATATTACAACTGATTGTTTTTCAGTTGAAAAAGAGATTCTATACACTCATATTTTAACTACCTAAAAAAAATTAAAATCAATCAAAGATAATTAAATAATTAATATAATTATAATAACCCACCCGGGATCGCTCCCGGCGAAAAAGTGCCCATGATACTATCAGCGTTGCCCCGCTGGATAGCAACGGACATACTCTGCACCAGGAACGAGCCAGAGCGGGGGTCACCACATTTCTTCTTCATCTGTGGTATACCTTAGGAGAGACTTGGCTGATGATGATGATGAATGTGAGCTCGTTTGTAGAGTAACGTAGGCTATTTTTATCGCGATAATACGACTGGACCGACTGACTCCATTGTTGCAGCGGTCTCCAGATCGCTTTTATTGTGCCAAGTGTTATGGGTTCAAATCCCACTTGGGGCAACAGTTTGTGTGATTCATACAGTTTCTGAGTCTTGGTGTTCTTTGTGTCCGTTTTAAGAATAATTGTAAAGTCCCGTGCGACACTGGATGTATATTCCAAATGAGGGAGTCATCTTTAAAATAATATTGACATACATCTAGGCGAAGCCAAAAGCAATTTAAATATAAACGGCGAATAAAACAGACATTTAAATTATGAAACAAGATCTGACTTCAATAGAATCCCTGGAACTTTCTAGAACAATTTCAAACTCGGAATCGATGTGTACTGAACTCAACGACTTAACTTGTTTCGACTTGAACAAAGGAGAATACTTCTCGAATTGGTAAACTAGTTTAGGTTTTGACTGTGTTTTTATATAACTAGCTTTTGCACGCGGCTACGCTCGCACAGAAGTTCTAAAATTCCTTTCTTATTGCTCACTTAAGTTGTATAAAGAACCTACATGCAAAATTTCAGGATTCTAGGTTCAGCGGTTTGGGCTGTGCTTTGATCTCTGGGTATCTTAGAATAGATATGAATTTCAACAATTTTACTCATTCTGGAACCGTGCATTTCGTATTTTTTATCAATACCGCCACTGTTTAGTCATTTTGTGGTAATTAAAGCTTTTGGATATTCCAGATTAACACATAGACTTTATGAAAATGCGAGATTTTATGCAAAGTATGCATTTATATTCGGTAGATTATGCGATTGTGCTTTATCAAAACTAGTTTCTGCCACCGTCCTGAGTCGACTATAATTTTTCTCACAAACACTACTCATACAGTATTATTTTCGACGCTGATAATTTCGATGAAGTAACATTTCATTTCAACTAACCAGTGACGCGTTTTGTAAGTTTAAATTTCCCGCCCTTAATTTTTACTTTTTAGTTTGATGTGTTCTGAGTTTAAATAATCACTAAATAAAAATAACTTTTAAGTATATTGTAAGGAGGATAGAGAATCTTGAAAAAAATTGGCAAAAAAAAATATTCATGCAATTAATTTTAATCATGTTGTCATTGGATTAATCAATAAGTATTTGCAGTTTTTTTTTATAGAAAAGGTATTCTGAATTACTTTATCAAGTACACATGACTTTAATATTCAGACAGATGCACAGTTTGGTTTATAAAGTTCAGAATTCCTTTTATTTTTCAGTCAGTTTGCTAAGATCCACAGGTACTCAGTTGTATTAAGTTTTGGTGTGTCGAATCTTGCGTCACTTCTTTCTAGCCATCTGTTTTTCTTGCTCTTTTTTTAAAGAGTCCATCGATGTTGAATTTAATGTTGTTAGTGTTCGAAGTTAAATTTCGAATATTCACATTTGCTTTTGACAGTTATTAATTCTTGTTTATAGGATACGAGAATTAACGATTTCCACAAAATAATAAATAGAAAAAAATACAACATTGCGAACTTTTCAGTGGCATATTAGTTGAAAAATCAGTACTTTTATTGTTCTAATGTAAAATTGATTTTAAAATCAAGTATATGATTGTTAAATTAAACTTGTTAATTGGTTGGTCGTTTCCCTTAATTACTGTGTTCTTAGTTGTTACAATACCAAGATACTATATATCCCATTTTGCATAAAAGCATCTAAAGGGAAAACCGGCAGCTATGGGCCGGCGGAGTGATAACACGGCCTCACAGAAAACCAGTGTGAAAAAGAGTCTGCGCTCATGAGTCCCTCCATCCATCCCCTCTATTTCCCTCCCCAACCCCTCCCCAAACTGTGGAATTTAATGAAAGGCCAGCAACGCAGTTTTTACGCCTCTAGGGTCGCAAGTGTCCACGAACAGCGTCAATTACTTACCATAGGTAGATAGAGTTGCTCATTTGCCCCCGATTCCATAAAAAGCAAATAAAATAAAAATAATTGCCTAACATTGTTTGAAAACTTGGTATTACTCTAACAGACCTTTTTGCTGTTGACCCTGTAGAAAATCCGTATCTCTGGCATTTCGGGATCCCAGGAGCCAGGAGTAAGTGTTGGTGGTCACTGCCGTAGTCCTACTTTGAGGTATACGCCCCAGATCCCTCCAGGATTGACACCGCAACTACTCAGGCTCTATCCTGGGAAAGCCTCAGCTTCTCTCTAAACTCTAGTGGGTCTATACATACCGAAGCAAAGCGCTTTCGTGTCTCAAATAAATAAATGGTACTAAAACTAAATCTCCTCAAGGCCTGTTAGAAAAACGATTAGGATAATAACGTCAGCTAGTCACTAAATCAAACAGTCTATAATAAAAGTGGTTCCAAGGTGGTTCCATATACTAAGTTAGATATTTAGGGATAATGTGTTCATAATTATCCGTATGATGAAAAAAATACTCGAAAAATTACTCAGACACTTTTGATATAGGCCCATCAGAAGTCGCACAGCGAAGCGTTAATGAAATGGCAATGTTTAACCATTCCAATTAAGCGATGTGTTATTTAGTCACAAACAATTAAAGTGAAGTTCGTCAAATGAGTTCGCTAACATTAATTAGGGCACATTCTGCTAATTACTCGTGTGTGAGGGATTATTTGAAGTGGAGTTGGAACGGGAAAGTAAACGGAACTTCGCCGGAACAAGACGTTGATAGTCCTTTTGTGCGCTGTGTTTGACTTAGAGTAAGTATGAGACGAAAATTCTTACTTGCAAAGGACGATATATCTAATATCAGGCAATATTTGGTGAATATTTTTACATGTCTTTTTATGTAATAAGAAGCAAACGAGCCGGTATTGCCGGATGGCTATCGATTACCACCGTCCTTGGACACCTGCAACACCAGAGACGTCACAAATGCGTTTGTCAACTATCTCATTAAAAATATATAATACTGTGATTTATGTTTATTTACAAAAATGTATGCCCAGTTGATGGCAACTGTTAGAAAAATGTAGGCGTTTAAAATGCTTTTGTTTTTACTCTTAGATAAATGACGTGTTTGTATATACGTAAAATCAATAACGTTTTGAAAAAGAGCATTTTTGTAGATATCCGAGCCAATTGCAGTTCTCTTACTATTCTAAAAACCAAAAGAAAGATGCAGTTTTTGGGTCTGTCTTAATTTACATGCACTTCTGTATATCGGCGGATTTAATGCCCAAGACATTCTCTATCAGCCAATCAAATGGGTATAACGATCTAATAAGGTAGGTGCAGCGAGGTTACAGTAAAGTTGTACTCAGAAACCAAAACCCATATAATTGACATCAAATAAAAAATATGAATATGCATATGTATATATATAGACTTAGCCCACAGGATTAGCAAGCTGAAGTGGCAGTGGGCTGGCCACATTTGCCGATGAACCGATACCGAACCGGCCCATACCCCAACTCCTCCACAATCCCTAAATCCACCCAAGGCCGGCAACGCACTTATGCAGCCTCTAGTATTGTGTGTGTCCATGGGCGGCGGTAATTGCTTAGCATCAGGCAAAACGTTTACTTGCTTGCGTACTATACCAAAAAAAGGTTGATTACTGATATTCCAATTTTAGAAATTATCTTAACATTTACTGAAATTTTCTTTTATAATTAGGCTATCTAAATCAAACGGTATTCATAAAGATATATTTCTAACTTAATTTTAACGATACTGCTTAGATTCGGATAATACAGTTACAATTGACTAAGATTCATTCAAGTATTTATTTTCGACATGACATATGGAGCCGAAACGTGGACACTTACGGTTCGACTGGTCCATAAGTTCAAAGTCGCTCAGGGTGCTATGGACAGGGCTATGCTCGGCGTTTCTCTAAGGGATCGCATCAGAAACGAGGTGATCCGACAAAGAACCAGGGTCATCGGCATAGCCCACAGGATTAGAAAACTGAAGTGGCAGTGGGCTGGCCATATTTGCCGAAGAACCGATAACCATTGGGGTAAACGAGTTCTTGAATGGAGACCGCGTCTCGGCAAACGTAGTGTAGGATGTCCACAGGCCAGGTGGAGCGATGATTTGCGCAAGACGGCTGGCAGGAGCTGGATGCGGAAGCCATTAATCGAACTAAGTGGCGTGAAATTGGAGAGGCCTATGCCCTGCAGTGGACTGCGATAGGCTGATGATGATGACGATATGATGACAAAATTAGATATACCTTATAAACGTACACTATAGAAAATAGATTTTAGGGAGGCGTACTATTGATTAAGGTAATCCGCCATCTAAAGAAGGTAATTCAGTCCTTTTCAAAAGTGAAACGGTTAGTAAACATCCTGATTTCAAGTGGGAGTGCTCTCCATAGCAGCACCGCTTGCACCAAATTTTACTTGATTTATCACAATGCGAAATTAAATAATACTTGATTTGCCGAAGTACATAACTTGTAAACAAATAAATGTTTAGGACATTTTAACACACAACGGCATCTAGTCCCAAACTTAGCAGGATGTGTATTATGGGTACTAGATAACTGATATAAATATATCTTATACTTTTCTTTTGTAAATACACACATATTATACATAGAAAACACTGAAATACCAAAATAATAATTTGCAGATCATACAAACATTTATATGACCCGGGCATCGAACCCAAGACCTGATGCATAGCATATAAAAGAAAAAGGGATCAAATTTATAAAGGAAATAAATTAAAAGGAATCACATATTCTGTCAGCCTGTTGACATGAAAAAATCTACTTAGCCTCATGTCACTTCTCAACAATCTTATGAAGAATCTTCATGTTTCAACAAATTTTGTACAAACCTATTAAGGTTGTCTTTGTCGTAATTCATTAAAATTCCACATTCAATTTCTAATAAATATAATTATATATTTCTCATTACACAAGTATTTATCCTGAGTAGGAAACGAACCCTCAACCTTTCACTAATAAGTCAGGGTTATTTTCAACACAGGTTCCCTATGGCATCAATAACAGTACAATAAACAGAATAACTATTAAATCTCAAGCCAAGGTTTAACTGTCGTTCATATCGTTCCCCTTCCTTGGTTATCCAATGCAATTTATGACGTCACGGGCTATTAGTGAGTCGAAGCGCTCCTCCCTTCCCCCCACGTGAAACGGTTCTAACGCAAGTTTTCTTGGGGAAAAAGTTTGTATCTGAATTGTTCTGTAGTTTCTTGCATTTTAACGATGACTCCTTAATAGAGTTAGATATATTATCCTATTGTTATGGAGGGTGAAATCTTATTAGAGTATAAGAAAGTTTTATTGTTTGCAAAAAAGAAATATATACAGAGTATAATGGAGAAGAAGTTCATTTTACTGAATAGTACCAGTTTTTGAAAGTGGAAATCCCCGTTAATGCGAATTGAAGGTGGTTATGACGGAAATGAATTCATCAAAAACCATTCGCTCTAGAAAGGAAATTCCTGGAACTCCGACGTATTTCTGCCATCTATAGCTTGCAGATGATCCCTGGAGCATTTGTCTGTCAGTCTGAAATTCGTATGAACAGGATACAATAAAGCTTTAGTGCAATATTGTTAAAAGTATTTTGTAAGCATTAAAAAGTAGGATATACTATTTGCGAGCTTTGAAAACTAAAAATTATGAACATGGTACAAGCGCCGGCAAGAGATTTTGGGATCACGAGGGCTGCCGATAAAAGTGAAAATTTAAAACTTAAAGTTTTAATTGTAAAATCTTTCATCTGTGTCAAATTAGAAATTTCATAATTTTAAAAATAAAATTCTCAACATTAAACATTTGCATGTCGGTGACGCGAACTAATAAGATTTTATCCTACTAAAAAATGCTCAACGCGGCCAATGAAGTTGTATGACGTCAGCATGTCGGTGACGCGGTGTTGACAACCCTTGCGAGTATTGATTGCGTTGGCTTAGAAGCTTGATTGTTTCATAGCTCCAAGGGGTAGTAGACCTGAGTATTTGATATGAATTTCAGCTTGATACCTATACACGTTTCTGAGAAAAAGGGTCTTAACAGACAGACGAACAACAAAGTGATCCTATATAGATTTCGTTTTTCCTTTTAAAGTACGGAACTCTAAAAATTATGCATTGACATTTAATATGATCTTAATGTAACTTCAACAACCTATAATGTCCCACTGCTGGCCTCGAGTCTCCTCTCGGGTGAGAGCCAGACGTCCCCACGCTGGCCGAATGCGGGTTGGGGACTGGCAAGACTACGTTGCGACTACGTAATCTTGCCGTTGGATGTTTTTAAGCCGCCCAAAGGCCTCCAACTAAGCTTCAAGACTGTTATCCTTTGATAACAACCGGGTCCGACGGCTTAACGTGACCTCCGAATCACGGAGACGCTCACGGTAACAAGCCACCACATTAATGTAACTTAAATTCTCAAAAAACAAATATTGCAAAGGTAGAGCACGAAAATTCCAAAGTCCTCTTGTTACAAACTTAAAGTAAAAAAGTAAATTTCAATTGTAGAACAACATTTGCGTCGTGGGCGGTCTGGCGGCGTCAGTCACACTTCGCATCATACAATTTATGACGTCACGGCCTATTAGTGCAGCGCCCCTTGCACCGTGCACTGTGACCGAGGAACTAGTGACGTAGCTACTAATCGCATTTGTTATTGTGATTTTCCATGGAAGGGAATTTGAAGGTTATGTCGGAAAGTCAAAGGAAATGTTTTGTGTCGAGAAAATGAAATGTCACCTCATAAATATGAAGTTTTGTTATTTATTTTCTTTTTGGTGTGTGACAAACTGACATTAGATATCTGATTTCCTTTGTAGGTAAATTTTTAGAATTTTTACCAACGATATTTTAGTAGATTTTTTGTGGTTTTGTCGTTATAAGAACGCCATTTATAAACTGAATTGGAAAAATAACTTTTATCAGAGTACACATAGTATACTTTTTTTAGGCTGAAATGTATCTAGTATGTGTATAGAAGAATGAAAATAAATATGAACGTATTTTTATATTGAAGTATTGAAGTCCTTTATAAGAAACAGTAAGCCACCTCGAATTCTTGAAGGTCCTATAGATCTGAAAATACCAAAGGCGACAGTTTGTTTTTGTTTAAGCGATTCGATAGAAGGAGTCTAAATTAAATTTTTGTTTACAGCTAAATATAATTTTTGTTCATTGTGGGTGTAATGTCAAAAACTTGCTACAGCAATTTCTCATATTTCTAATCGTTACAATTCCTTTCCACTAGTTTTTCTAAAACTAAATAAATTGTCAATGCCAAATAACTATTACCTGCCTAAGCTTTTCAACTTTATAGAAATTTAAGTCCACAATATTCTTTTAAACGTATATCTGTATAATTTATTAAATATATTTTGATGAAAATAACCTAAGAATAAAATAGGGACTTCATCTCTACGTAGTGACCAAACACATACGCATATAGCTCAGGATGTAATATCGGGTTATAAAAATATTTATCTGTTAAGGGACATCGCACACGTAAATGTGAAGAAAGGCAGTGCTCACAGTAGTTATAACCAATCGGTTTAACCATTTATCACTGGGCAAAGTTTATACAACATTTGGTCGGTTTGTAAAATGGGTTTGAAATTTATCGTTTCAGGTTGCCAACTAGAACCATATGGCTGTACAGTGCTCATTATGTTTTAGATTTGAAGATAACATTACATTACAATGATAACTTACTACATCCTTACCAGTACCGTAACCGGCTACTCAGGCATTACTCACACCCATACATATATCGAATAATCGTGCTTATCATACAACTGTTAGACCTTGAATCAAACGTAAGACCCAGAAAGATTACCTTTTTAGATCTAAGCTGAAAAAGTGATCCTTCCAAAATTTATAATTTATCGATTGAGGTCCAAAACATTTACTTGGTCTTGCCATAAATATTGTTAAAAGGAAAATCATTTTTTCAAAATACCTAACATTTATTACTGTTACAGTGTGTTAGTTTAATACATTAATATAAAACTATTAAAAATGTATATAGCTCTTTCAAAGCGGTCTCCATTGGCTTGTAGCCAAACAGTCCTTTAAACGTTGAGACCGGTTATCGATAGCAGCACGCTCTTTCTATGGGAAAAAATACAATCTTAGGCTGTCGGAAAGGATTTCTTCGAATTTTTCCGTAACCGCTTTGATCGCTTTTTTCATACGAAGACGTCTACATTTTTTTCTGTCACAAACAGAGAAGGTTTCATTGTACCTATCAATAGCCCGGTATACAAATATTTGACTAATACCAAGCTTATTTATTTTTATGGAATAGGGTGCAAACGAGCAGACNATTTATTTTCTTTTTGGTGTGTGACAAACTGACATTAGATATCTGATTTCCTTTGTAGGTAAATTTTTAGAATTTTTACCAACGCTATTTTAATAGATTTTTTGTGATTTTATCGTTATAAGAACGACATTTATAAACTGAATTGGAGAAATAATTTTTATCAGAGTAGGCATAGTATACTTTTTTAGGCTAAAATGTATTTAGTATGTATGTATATGAATGAAATTAAACGAACGTATTTTTATACTGAAGTATTGAAGTCCTTTATAAGAAACAGTAAGCCACCTCGAATTCTTGAAGGTCCTATAGATCTAAAAATACCAAAGGCGACAGTTCAGTGTTCAGTTTTTTTTGTTTAAGCGATTCGATAGAAGGAGTCTAAATTTAAATTTTTGTTTACGGCTAAATATTATTTTTGTTTATTGTGGGTGTAATGTCAAAAACTTGCTACAGCAATAGGTATTTCTCATATTTCTAATCATTACAATTCCTTTCCACTAGTTTTTCTAAAACTAAATAAATTGTCAATGCCAAATAACTATTACCTGCCTAAGCTTTTCAACTTTATAGAAATTTAAGTCCACAATATTCTTTTAAACGTATATCTGTATAATTTATTAAATATATTTTGATGAAAATAACCTAAGAATAAAATAGGGACTTCATCTCTACGTAGTGACCAAACACATACGCATATAGCTCAGGATGTAATATCGGGTTATAAAAATATTTGTCTGTTAAGGGACATCGCACACGTAAATGTAAAGAGAGGCAGTGCTCACAGTAGTTACAACCAATCGGTTTAACCATTTATCATACATATATCGAATAATCGTGCCTATCATACAACTGTTAGACCTTGAATCAAACGTAAGACCCAGAAAGATTACCTTTTTAGATCTAAGCTGAAAAAGTGATCCTTCCAAAATTTATAATTTATCGATTGAGGTCCAAAACATTTACTTGGTCTTGCCATAAATATTGTTAAAAGGAAAATCATTTTTTCAAAATACCTAACATTTATTACTGTTACAGTGTGTTAGTTTAATACATTAATATAAAACTATTAAAAATGTATATAGCTCTTTCAAAGCGGTCTCCATTAGCTTGTAGCCAAACAGTCCTTTAAACGTTGAGACCGGTTATCGATAGCAGCACGCTCTTTCTATGGGAAAAAATACAATCTTTGGCTGTCGGAAAGGATTTCTTCGATTTTTTTCCGTAACCGCTTTGATCGCTTTTTTCGAACGTAGACGTCTACATTTTCTTCTGTCACAAACAGAGAAGGTTTCATTGTACCTATCAATAGCCCGGTATACAAATATTTAACTAATACCAAGCTTATTTATTTTTATGGAATAGGGTGCAAACGAGCAGACGTATCGCCTGATGGTAAGCGATTACCGCCGCCCATAGACACCCGTAACACCAGAGGGATGGGGAGCGGGATGAGGGGAAGGGTTGGAATATGGGCCTCCGGTATCCTCACTCACTCGGTGAAACACAGCGCAGGCACTGTTTCACACCGATTTTCTGTGAGGCCGTGATATCACTCCGGTCGAGCCGGCCCATGCATGCCGAAGCGTGGCTCTCCCACGGCCTATGTATTTGGCTCATGCCTATGTTATTTAATGTAATCCTAGCAATTTGATTCTCTTTTAACATCACAAAATATTTTACAATATACCGGCCTGAAAATAAGAGAGCACAATGAAAAATCGTGTAAATAAACAGATTCCAAATTTAAAAGTAATATTTTGATCATTTTTAAATGTAACAGTATTTGTTACCAGACTAAGTACATATATTAGAATGCCAAGTTACGAAGACACAACTATAATACTCACTACACTATATTGAACGTTTGATTAGAAATTCATAAGCTTACGGAATGTGTACATACTCGTATGTGCAATTAACTGTGGTACGTTACAGTTCTGACACATACTGTCATGAACGAGTAACGCTATAACAAGGCGAACTCAAACTGAACACATGTCGGCTTATACTTATTTGAAAAGCTGTAAAGTTTTGACTTTACTTAGAACCTTAAGCATGATATTTAAGAAATTATTATACTGAGAGACTTTTATGGTGTAACTAGCTGAGCCGGGTCTAATCGTGATGCTAAACGTCCTATCTTAGGCACATCAGCTAAATACATATTTTTTTTAAAAAAACCTCAAATTCGTCAGTTGCGGGGTTTATCATAAACAACAATGTGATACGAGAATTATTTATAATAATTTAGATAAAACACACATGAGTAAGTGGGTTATTAATGTAATTATGTCATTTTAATATATAATTCTTAGCTAAGCTATGTGGACGTAAAGCCTTAACCCTCTCCTGAGAAGAGACCCGAGCCCAGCAGTGGGACATTATGGGTTGTTGATGATAGTGATATAAACCGTGTAAATTAGTGTTATTATTAATTTATTAATTACAAAATGTTTACTCACTCAAGTCTATGAAGCTATGTGTCACAAGTATGTCAATAAAAATATAAAACTTCCGATTTTCTAACTGATTTTCAAAAGACTACGACTACTAGAACTATACATTAGGCGGAGACAAAGAATAACCAGATTCGTGTTAATAATTTGTATATCACACAAAGTGTTTTCCCACATGGGGTGAGAACTAACAATTTTCAGTGGAAAGCGCCTACGCAAACCACGACACTACACAAACCAGGATAACTACATTATATTAAAAAAATAAAAAGTCATTATACTGGTGTCTGCTAACATTCTAACTCTCCCAATCGACTTAAAATTGCTTTATGTTGTCTATTTCAGTCACGGTTGTCAGTGATACTCCGCTATACACAACACTAACTCGCAGAACCCCCGCCAGGCCTATTTCCCCTGTAAAAGAATGCAGCACTCAACGAGGATATTAAACTCAAATCATCCAAGGGTGGGGAAAAGCTCATTCCCTGCACTTAGTTTAAGAGGTAAGCTGCCTAAATTGTAACTGCTTAAATTTTCAGAGAGCTTAAGTTCTATGCCAATTTCAATAATACAATAAACCATGGATAGTTTTATCGTATCATAAATTTTTACTTAACTAATTATTACTATATTATTAAACGAAACTGTTAACCAACACACATAATTCTTAGAGAGTTCTATTAAATACACCATTCATAGCAAATAGAATTGAAGGAGAAAGAGAGGATCGATAAATTGGGAATGGAGCTGTCAGTTATTCTCGAGATACTTCAAATGCTGGGCTCGGTGTCTAGACGACATTGAGACGTTCAAGAATAATGTGGAACGAGGAACGCGTAAATTTCTTTAGCAAATAATACCGAAATTCAAGTTCGTGACTAGAGTTATATTATCTAACATAAGATTGACATGTGTTGCTTCGACGGTAGTACTTATAAATATGTACTTAAAATATATAAACATAAGTAATGAAGTAAATTGACGTTAAGGTCATTTTAAGACATTTCTGTCTTTCTTAGTATTATTTTTACTAATAGAAATACTAGTCTTTTATCACGAGCCGCTTGTTACGTTGTCTACAAACTTATTGATTAATTGCACAATGATTGTCAACAAAAGTGATCTTTATTGCATAAAAACAAAACCACAACATTTGGCGCAGTAAGAAGCCGTGAGGCGACCGTTTAAACAGCTACTCTATTCACGCACATTTTTCTAAACCATTATCTTATATGATTATGCAATCGTATTTATTAAATAACTTAGTTCATACATACGAGGGATAAGAACTGAGCCACCGACTCCTCGCTTACATCTTGCAACAAACTTACTGTGTCCAGCGATGAGTGAATGCAGCTAATGACCGCGAAGGGTCATCCCCCTGTCATCGGCGTTTAGGGGATGTGCGATATTGAATACGTAGAGTGTACCGCTAATGGCATGGAGCTGTAACGATATCTTTAACGTCGTAAGTAATTTGTTTTATTTTTATTCTATAACATCGACTGAGGAAATTTCATTGGCAATGAAAAAAATACAATTGCCACTATTTTTGTTTATAGACTAAAATTATATTAAAATGCAATGTTTCTTAAAGAAATTGTCTGTGTTCTGTCACACTCGTTGCCGTTGCATTGATGAGAAACAAAATACCTCGCTGAAAATCGATAAAACTTATCTTTGAACCATTAAATTGTTGTATTTAGGCCAAAATTTGAACGCAATCAGTGCAGTTCTTTTCGAACGAAAATGCATCATCAAGTAACACTTTCATTCACACATATAATTATTGATGTGTTAATCACAATCGCTCGTTTCTTGTTGTTCGTATCTGAGAACAATTAACATGGCAATTAATTCATCGTTTCAAGAAATTTTTTATTGGAAAATGTATAATGTAGTTAAGTACATAATGCACGTTAATTCTCGTAAACTTCTCAAAAAAATTAAGGACACCTAATCTCTAAATTATTTTAAATATTAAAAATTACATCTTTAAAGACTAAAAAAGTAAAATGGTTTATAGTAAGTGTTTAAATATACCTACTACTATAATTATGTTTTATAACTTGTATGAAGTGATTTGTGAAATAAATAATTGTAACCTTAAATATAATCATTTTATATATTCTCAAACGCGATGCTACAAAAGTGAGTACAGCAAAATATATTCGGGTATTCCCCGTTATTGAAGTAACCCTACTTTTGACGTTCCATTATTATTTACGAGTTCATCTAAATGCGATTGCTTGGGGACAGGTGGTGAGAGTCTGTAGGAAGCTTAGTTATGTTTATGTTACTGTTATTCTCCTTAAAAATGGGTGTTGTATGTGAGGGATGGGCGTAAAAGGAGCTTGTTACATTGTGTGATGGTTCCTGTACAAGTGAATACGTGTGGGTAGTACGTTACCTTTTTGTGTAAGCATTGTCATATCTATTTATAGATTTGTATGTTTATGTGAAAATGGCTATACATTTGTTAGAGGAAAAACCTTTGAAATGTGTTCATATATATATTTTTGTTCATATATATACTTTAACTAAGTCATAGCACTGAAACTCGTCCATACTAATATATTCTAAATTTGAAAGGAACTCTGTTTGTCGGTTACGCGTTCACGGCTAAACCGTTGCAGTAATTTTATTGAATCAGCATTTTGATACTTTGATTTTTGGAGAAGGGCTTGGGCTATTTTTTACCGCGGTAATCGATATATACACTGGTGACGCCGTAACTAAAACTAGTTAAAGATAAAGTGTTTACAAGGAACAAACATGTCTAACTATCTACCAGTTAGGCATCTGATGATAATTGTGTATTCCATTACATTTAATCAAATGTATGGATTTATATTTTTTTTTTTAAATTTTAGGAATTGAATTAGCCAGCAACATAGTGTCTACATTCTGGATTCATCAGTACATCTCTATTATACGTATATAAAATATAAATGAATCCCTATTTCCCTTAGTTACGGTATTACGGGTAAAACACTGGAACTGGCTTAATTCCTTTAAAATTTAATATACCATTTACCGAGGATAGTTGCAGACTGTCAAACATCACGCTAAGACCGACAGACGCTGAGCATCAATAAAAATTGTTGCAAGAATCGCAAAAAAATATTAAGAAGTTGCGTGGCTTAACTAGTTATCTTTATAAAGCGCATTTCTCCTAACATTAAGTATTTGAGTCAGGCAAAATTAAATTCACTAACCCCTCAAAAAACGTTGGAACTCATTTTTGAAATCGGTTCGAGTACATCCTATAAAAGCTAAATACTTTTAAAGGTATCTCATAATATCTTAGTGTTTCATATTTCACGAAAATACCAGTCAGCATAAATCATATTGGGATTTAACACACGGCCATGAACCTATAAATTGTGCCCTTAACTTATTTATAAGTCGAAACCCCCGCGGTTCTATGAGCGGTAGATCATGGACGAAAAGCCTTTTGAAACCTGCAAGGGATGAAGGATTTCATTGTGAGCGTAGCCTGAATTAAGGGCATTGGTCGTTCATAATCTTTTTATATATTTTTATTATATACTAGATGACCCGGTGATTTTCGTATCACGTACATATATTTGTGTAAAATGTGGCAACAACACAATTTCTAATCACACCTATATATTATTGACGACAGAGATCATTGATCAGGCTGGTTTCCATCTCATCAAAAGAAGAAGAAGTATAATTGACAACAAAGTGACACTTGGAAATGTCAATTTGTTGTCGAAACACGTATAGACTTTTTTTAATGGAAAGTTAAATGGTTCTTTTTAGTATTTCACTAAACGAACTTCCATAAATATTTCAAAATTGAAGTTTGCCAAATTGATTCAGCCATTCTTAGGTTTAAGCGAGACAAACGAACAGCAATTTATTTTTATGTATCCAGATTATGTAATTTTTCATTTTTTATCATATTAAATCATATAAAAATACATTATGTCCAAAAAGACGTGACCGGCAAAATTTTACGAAATCCTTAGAAATACCAAACAATAAATCGTAATCAATTAAGTATTTTATTGCTATTTGATGCTTTGCATTAATACAGCATCCAATCTCCATTATTGTCCATAATTGCTTTCTTCACTTCGCACTTTCCGCCAAATTTCCAGCATAGATGTGCGGTAAAAACCTCCACACAGACTTCAGTTCTCGGGTACGGTCAACAACGATCATTATTTGCCCTTAGTTTGAGCCCCATGCATGCCCAAAAATTTTCAATTGGATTGACATCAGGGAGCTGTGAGGGACAATCCAAAAAGTAATACCGAGTTCTTCTTCCCAAGTGGTGCATAGCTGACTTCGGTGTTTAGGATCATTATCATCTTCAAAATCCAGAAATCTTTTTGCGTGGAAACAACTTCTTGGTGAGGAAACAGCTGCACAATTCGTATATCCTCTGCGACCTACGTCTTTTTCGATTTGCTACGGTCTGGTATGTCGTCGATGGTTTTTGTTTGTGAATATCTCTTCACACGCTTGCTCACGAAGGTCTTAGACTTTTTCATACAGTGGGCGGCTTGATCGCGGAATGTTTTGGGTCCTTTCGGATGAATACAGAGAAACCGAGTTTCAAAGCGGGCAGCGTATGTGGCACTCTTTGTAAAAACTAATATTTTTAAGGAGAAAACTGGAGAGAAAGCTTTCGTTGTATTAGACAAAGGATAATTCTGTTTAGCTTAATATATATTTTTATAAATTAAATTCCAAAATTGAAAAATATACCGGTCACGTTCTTGTTAAACACACTGTACATGCAAAGTCTATGAGTTGCTTTGTCTAACACGAGAATATACAAAAAATTGGAAGATTCATAATATTTTTTATGTGTTATCATGACTGGCCATTAAGAATTACTAATTCAGCGTTCTGAGAAAAACTTTTTAACAGTCCACTGCTATATAAATATGGTTTTCCTAAGGAAGGAAGTTTTGGCCTTTTTACTGCATTAGCCAGACGGGTTGGTATAAAGTTTATTTCAAGTTTTCCACTTCTTACACTCTCTCTTTCTTCCCCCTTTAACTCTTTTTGTAAATACTTATATAATATATATAGAAAACACATTAGATCCGACTCACTAATCGACCCGTCACATCAAGCACAGCAATCGTAAATGCTACTACAGCACCGCTGATTTAATGTTCATTGAAGCCTTAATACTATTCATTAATTGTATTTTGATAATTTCATCTAGTTAAAGAATGTCAAAAATTAGAATTTATTTTGGTAAATTAAATTATTTTCAAAATTAATATAGTTTTAATTGCAATATCATCGCTTAAGGAAACGACAATAATGTTTCGATGAAAGATCCATTGTTTCATCTTTTTATTTTCATAAAGTCTGATAACACGATTTTATCTTGCACAAAAGTCTGAGTTCTTTAACCACTTATCTACAGTTCGATATTTAGTTTTCAACTCGAAAATTTTTTCGTATCGTCGATGAGAACGCTTGAAAAAATGCACTGAATACTTCAGAAACAGCTCTCGTAAATGGGGAGTGATAAATTATCTTCAAGAAGAAATTTATCTATGCATTAAAATTCTGTTAGTACAACGAATGTAGGTCATTACAAGAGTACTGTCGCTGGAGAGCATCCGTGACGCTGCATCAAATTGCACAGTGAACCTGTGCAGAATATCTTACTAGACATCGATATAAAAGTTTTGCACTAAAAGTGACCATTACACTAGTAAATGCTAAAAGCAATGGGATTCTACGATATATGTATTAAATGGTTTAGATTGTTTGTGCTTAACAGGGTATTACAATTGATTTTGAAGAGCATTTGGTTTTTGATCACACTTTAATTTCATATTAGGAAATTCCATGGAAGGTAGATGGCATCAATTAATCAATCAACAACCCATAATGTTCCACTGCTAGGCTCGGGTCTCCTCTCAGAAGAGGGTTAAGGCCATACGCCCCCACGCTGCTAGATGGCATGCTCGCGGTTATTTGTTATAACTTCATGGTGGTAGTAAAAGAAAAATAAATGAATTATTAATTAAAAATGAGTTGATTAATGATGAAGATAAAATAATATCTCTTTATTAAAAAATCATACAATAAAACAACTTGTTTTTATTAGATAACTAGATATATATAGATGACTTATATTAAACACATTAATATTTTAAGTAATTGGCTGTGATGTCGTGCGATTTACGCTGTATTGTTATTCTCTCCGTAGGCGAAGCCGTAATGTACACTATAATTGAGAACGAATTAAACTAGGATATATCTGTTGTTTTTCTTCTCCTTCTATGTTAACCGACTCCGACCATTGGAGGAAAACCATTACGCCATATTGCATCGCTTCTCAAATAAATTACAATCTTAATGTGCCTTAATTAGTACTGGGAAAGCATAAACTGTACGAAGTAATATTCATGAAATATGTTGGTGGGCAGAGATTTACATTCGCAAACGTTTGACGCAAAGATGTAAACTTTCAGTCCTCTAAGTGACGGAATTAATTGAAGGAGCGAGTTCTAAAGGATACGGGTCCAGAGAAACTGTTGGTAATATATTATATGTTGAAGCTATAGAGGTGTAATTACTGGATAAGGTAATAAATTCGCTTTTTCATACCTTTCATTTCTGAACACTACTTTTTTCTGAATCGATTTAGTTTATAGTCAATAAAAACATATGTTTAGGGTCTGTAATGCTTATTAATAATACTTTTGAAATGCTAATATAAGTTTGCAAAGTTGGTACATTATTGGTTTTATCAAGAAATATGTTTCGCTAAACCATTTCTTCTAAGCAGAAATATTTAGGAAACTTAAGGAACTTTTTGGGAGTCTGAGGGTTATTTGATAGTAGTGGTATGAATATGTATGGTAGGTATGGTCCTATTAGAATGTCCTAGGCTTTCTAATTCTGATCATAAGAATTGAAGAAAGAATTGAAGGATATTTAGAATTTAAATTCGTTCGATGGCAGCTGAAACCTTCTGTTTTTGAACTTACAAGTTGAAATGTTAGCATAATCCAAGAACCACCATAAACCGACTGAAAATCTAATCTTTTTTTTAGTAAAATGCATATCCAGTGTAGTCTTGTATCTGTACTGTTACACTAACCCATACTAACTGTTGTGCAACCCTTCCTACCTGACCCAGATTTTTTATTTCACTACAGAGAGAATGAAATTGCTCGTAGTAGACTCTCGGTTTTTTATTTATACACGGGAACACTTTGTGTGTTTTTTTTTTTACAATACTGTGCCAGTATTGCGAGTACATAATGGAGCAACATTGCTTGCAATAATGAAACGGAACGATGAGGCTTTTATAGAGCTTTTTGTGATTATAAATATTATGTGGAATATCTATATGAAAAATGTATATTCAAATAGGTTGAAAGTAGGATTTGTATCGATTTATTGTAGATTATGTATTATACTAAAAAAAGAAACGTTTGTTTCAACCTTCAAAGTTTGTAAATGTATGTTTAAAAAACTCAAAAAATCTACACAGTTTGAACTCCAATTTTGACACGATAGGAGGAGAGGTTTATGTCCAATGCAATGCGTTAGACAAATGTTATAGTTTTAATCTATGTGTGTGTGTGTGTGTGTGTGTGTGTGTGTGAAGAATACAGGCATGAGTCTGTGGTTAATATTATCCTACTCGTAACTCGTCTGTTTAGCTAATCGATATAAAACATGGATACAGCCAGCTGTTATACCTATCCAGCTGATGCAGCAGTATGCAGGCTATTCTTATCCACAAGGATTGGTGCTTTCGGAATTTGTGGCCAATCCATCAATATGCCACTTAGCTCGTTCGAGATAGCCTTATCCGTAAGTACTATAATAGATCTAACATTTTCGTCTTTATTTAATGTTCTAAATGCTAGGTAGATATTTTTAAAGTATAAATTTTTGCAATGTGGGGCCATTTGCTTTTTCCATTTAAATTCTTTCGAAAACATATTCTTATCAATCCCTTCTTTCTCATTTTCTGTTTCAGTACCCCATAACTACTTGCAAAAAAAGAGTCATTGAATGAGTTAATAGCAATAAAAGCATCTCACTAGGCCGTTATAGTGCGGTACACGTTCGCCTTCAGGGTGAGGATCTTTGTGAGTCGCCAGGCATGATCACGTCACCTATTTGGAGGATCCTCCCTTTGTGTTGGAGGGACATCACCCCGTTCCCCCGCATTTTGTGGCCGAAATCGGTGGTCTGCAATTTTAATATTTTTAAATATGTTTTTTGTTTTCCTTATATATATATATATGTATTTAAACATATAACTAACATGCATAATGCGAAATAATAGTAAAAAATCATACAAATACCTTCATACAATTCAGACACTGCCGTCTGATTTCAAAGTAGGCAAAAATGGTACATATTTCTGAATACATACTTATGCAAACTTCTAAACTAATATTATAAATTCGAAAGTCAAGTACTTTTTATCGCGATAACCGACATTCAGGTTGGTACACCATTGCTCCATTACATTACACTATTATTTAATACTAATTCTTACTTGTTTTTCATTAAACTGGTGACTTTATACACAACACTTTTCCTAAATATCCAAGAAAACAAAATGCTCTAATAAGCCATAACTGCAAGATTACCTTTCCAATACCATACTCGACATCGACAAACCGTAACAGAGTCCTGAGATTACAGAGGGTGAAGTTTAGGGAATAGTCGGATCAATAACATTATAGTATAAGGGCACAACCACATTGAGCGATGTATTACAAGAAATATCATTCATATTTACCTAAAACCTATCCATATTCTTTTGTAAATGAACATAAAATCTGATATGCTTTCTTAAAATAGTGTGTAGTATACTTCATATCGATGTAGCTTATATTAGGTCCATACATATCAAATTAGCATTTTGTCGCNTCAGAAAATGTATTTATTAAAAATTATACTCATCTGAATAATGCATGCACTGTGGGAGAGCTACGCTTTAGCATGCATGGGCCGACTAGACCATAGTGATGCCGGGGCCCCACAGAAAACTACCATTTCACCGATTGAGCGAGGATACCGGAGGCCCATAGCCCTACCCCCTGCCCATCCCCCAAAGGCCGAATTGTTACGCCTCTGGTGTTGCGGGTGTCAATTGGCGACAATAATCGCTTACCATCAGGCGAAGCGTCTGCTAGTTTGCCTGCTAAAATTGACATCTTGAGAAGTGGTTATAGGGTTTTGTAATACATTTAATTCTAACTAATAAAATCACTGTAACTTCACAACCATAGTTTAAAATCGATAGCCAGATACATACAGTCGTACGACGGCTGAGATCCTCAGATAATATCACCCACTCACTGGACCGTATCATCCGCTACCAATTTTGATGCACCGTGCACACCAGTGCGCCCTATGGATATCCCACACACACATAAGACTGAAAGCATTATGTATGAAATTGATCTTGCCATAAGGAATATTCGTAGAGGAGAGGAGTTCCCGGAATTGGAAAATATAGGATTATTTTGATTGGATTCTTGGAAGAAAGTAAGTGATATAAATATAAAATTCATAAGTAATTTGCTTACAGTGTTTGTAGTTATCTATGTATATAAAAGGGGAAAGTGACTGATTAAGATACCTAGAGATTAACGCACAGCTCAAACCGCTGAACCTAGAATCCTGAAATGTAATCTATATAACGGAAGTAAGCACAATTATAGTTGAAAATATGAATTAAAAGTTCGTTTGATCATAAAGTAAAAATATTTTAAAATTGTGGTTATAGACCTAGAATTTGGATTCGACTTGGGTTAAACTTATAACAGTTCCCCTACCAACGCAAACACACTCTAAATATGTATTTCTTTAATTTGACAGACCAGAAAGTGGCAATAAGAAAATGTCTTATTTTAGATCTAATTTGAGTTACACGTTTTCCCTTCGGTTAATGTCATTATATATCAGTTATCGTGACATAATGTAGTCATGTCCTTTTCGAAGTTCCAATCAATGCCCTTAATCCAAATTGGTTCATTAGTTTAGCCGTGAAAGCGTCACAAACCAAATCTGTTAATGTAATTTTGGTTTAAAGTCAACAGAATTATTAAAATAATTGTATTCTTATTCTGGGCTCATAGTCCAGTTGCACTCGGTGGTTAGAAACAATCACCGAGGGTAAGCAACAACGGCGCGGCTATAACCTGGATGGGTGACCGCTTGTGGCATGTTACCATAAACGTCTCCGTGATTCGGAAGTCACGTTAACAGTCGGTCCCGTTTGTTATCATACGATAACAGTCGTGAAGCTTAGCACTTGGCCAGTGTGAAGACGTATGGCCTTAACCCTCTCCTTCGTGGGATATTATGGATTGTTGATTGATTGATTAATTGATTCGGCAACAAAAGAATTATCAAACAAGATACGTTTGGGGCGCAGGACATAAATATCACCAAACAGCGCGCGAGATACTATCCGTCTCATACCATATTATAATTTGATGGTGTACGGTTGTTATCATAGGATAACAGTCGTGAAGCTTAGTTGGAGGCCTTTTGGCGGCTTGAAAAAATCCAACGGTAAGATTATGTAGCTACAACGCTGTCTTGTCAGTCCCCAACCCGCACTTGGCTAGCGTGGGCACGTATGGCCTTAACCCTCTCCTGAGAGGAGACCCGAGCCACCAGCAGTGGGACATTATGGGTTGTTGATGACATAGGATCCCTCATATTAAAAGAAAATACTATGTTTTTAGCTCACGATCATAATACTGAACGCACAACCATAACACAGACATCGTAAAGATATATGAGTAGACACTACACAATATAATATTCCCCTTTATGAAATATCAAACAATTTACACTACAGTTACGTCACTTATATTCCAAATTCGAATTTTCCTGGAATAAGTTGCGTTGTCCGCAGTCCCGCTGGGATACCCGGCATTCCCGAGATATTCCAACCCTTTAAATATATAATGCAGAGAGGAGCCTCATGGAAATGTTATATTTATTGTAAGTTATCTATATAAACGTGACAAAATAATAGTGTAGATTTTCCAGTAATTGTTTTAAGACTTCGACGATTTGTATTATTTGCTATTTATTTCATAATAATAATATCATCATCTTTTTAGCCTTTATAATTCACAAGATTATTTGAATGAAAAACCGGTACTAATTCAACCGGTTTTACCCAAATATCAGTTTTTCTACGGACCGACTGGCACTGAAAAATGAGTATGAACTGAATTCGAAGATTGAACTAGTTGTCATTATATTTGAGGACTCTGCCTTTAATAACTATAGCCATTATATATAACTATAGACGTTCATAACAACCGGGACCGACGGCTTAAAGTGCTCTCCGAGGCACGGGCGGGAAATACCGCCGTTTTCCATATTCCGGGCTACTATTGAGAATTTCTTAAGAAAAGCTCAATGCTGTCCCAATAACCACCCGGGAACCGAAAACTTCTGGATTTGCAGTCGCTTATGCTAATAATATTAATAAACTTATTTATTGTTCCATATTAGTAATAATATTGAATTAAATAGATAAACTTAAACTAGGAAAGTACAATTGGCTGACATAATGCCCAGAGGCAATCTCTTACAGGTAACCACTAGACCAACGAGGTAGTATTAGTTAATGTATATAAGTTTGATTAAAGGTATACTATGTTACTAAGTACAATATACCTTAAGTAGACTGTCGTATATACTACCACTAGCGCCACCGAGGCATTTATTAATAAATAAATAATAAATAAATATTTCGGACATCTAACACACAACGCCATCTAGTCCCAAACTAAGCGAGCTTGTATTATGGGTACTAGATAACTGATATTAATACATGAATACTGTTTTTGTAAATACATACATAGAAAACACCTGAACTCCGAAACAAATATTTGCAGATCATACAAACATTTGGTCCGACCCGGGATTCGAACCCGAGACCTCATGGTTCATTGTTAATTTATTAAGATAATTTAATTTAGTTCATTGTTAATTTGATTTTGTTTCTCAAGTACTCAAAACTCTGCTAGAAGAAAGAAGATCGAACTCCAAATTAAAATTACCGTCTCTAATAATAATCTCCCCTTCAAATTTTGAATTAAAAATTTGAACTTTCTAAGAATTAATTTTTTTTCACTAAACATTTATAATTGCAAAAGATTAAGTTTTCATCTTTTAAACCATTCATTGGGCAATCATCCTATTCAATTTTTATATTTTTCTCCAAAATTTCAAGTTTGCCATTACAATTTAACAAAACATGCATTCAGTCGAATTAAGAAACTTCCTCGTTTTTGATGTCGGTTAAAGACTCTTGCTAATAAACGTTCTATCTGAATATTAAGATATATATAAATAAACAAGAGAAGCAAAAGCTTGATTATATATAGGTAGATTAACTTTTAAAGGTTAAATATTTAGAAAGAGAAACCAAAACAAGATAGAATATTTCAAAATCAATACAATCATTAACCTTTACAACACAATCTAGAGGTAACCTACTTCCTGAGAGAGAATAAGTCAAAATTAAAAACGAGTTTTTCGTCAATTAATTAAACAAGGAAAGGGCTGGACTAAATAATATAAAGGTCGTTAGGGACGAGTGCAGCCGAAGCATCATTATCTACAGGGAAGGGTGTGGTCCCATTGATAGCGGACAAGAGTCAAGAAGTTATATAACGATGTAGCAGTTGCTGTAAAAATAATACCAACCCAAAACACTTTTTTTGGTCGCTTCATAATTTATAGACCAAATTATTTAATAGCAGGAATAAGCCAATTCAGAAAAAGGAAAATAAAAATTCTTCATGCAGCTCTCGTTGTAATAAACTTCACTACATAAACAAATCTGANATAATTCACAAGATTATTTGAATGAAAAACCGGCACTAATTCAACCGGTTTTACGCAAATATCAGTTTTTCTACAGACCGACTGGCACTGGGATGCTCGTAGAAAAACTGATATTTGCAACAATGAGTATGAACTGAATTCGAAGATTGAACTAGTTGTCATTATATTTGAGGGTACTGCCTTTAATAACTATAGCCATTATATATAACTATAGACGTTCATAACAACCGGGACCGACGGCTTAAAGTGCTCTCCGAGGCACGGGCGGGAAATACCGCCGTTTTCCATATTCCGGGCTACTATTGAGAATTTCTTAAGAAAAGCTCAATGCTGTCCCAATAACCACCCGGGAACCGAAAACTTCTGGATTTGCAGTCGCTTATGCTAATAATATTAATAAACTTATTTTTAGTTCCATATTAGTAACAATATTGAATTAAATAGATAAACTTAAACTAGGAAAGTACAATTGGCTGACATAATGCCCAGAGGCAATCTCTTACAGGTAACCACTAGACCAAAGAGGTAGTATTAGTTAATGTATATAAGTTTGATTAAAGGTATACTATGTTACTAAGTACAATATACCTTAAGTAGACTATCGTATATACTACCACTAGCGCCACCGAGGCATTTATTAATAAATAAATAATAAATAAATATTTCGGACATCTAACACACAACGCCATCTAGTCCCAAACTAAGCGAGCTTGTATTATGGGTACTAGATAACTGATATTAATACATGAATACTGTTTTTGTAAATACATACATAGAAAACACCTGAACTCCGAAACAAATATTTGCAGATCATACAAACATTTGGTCCGACCCGGGATTCGAACCCGAGACCTCATGGTTCATTGTTAATTTATTAAGATAATTTAATTTAGTTCATTGTTAATTTGATTTTGTTTCTCGAGTACTCAAAACTCTGCTAGAAGAAAGAAGACCGAACTCCAAACTTAAATTACCGTCTCTTATAATAATATCCCCTTCAAATTTTTAATTAAAAATTTGAACTTTCAAAGAATTAATTTTTTTTCACTAAACATTTATAATTGCAAAAGATTTAGTTTTCATCTTTTAAACCATTTATTGGGCAATCATCCTATTCAATTTTTATATTTTTCTCCCAAATTTCAAGCTTGCCATTAAAATTTAACAAAACATGCATTCAGTCGAATTAAGAAACTTCCTCGTTTTTGATGTCGGTTAAAGACTCTTGCTAATAAACGTTCTATCTGAATATTAAGACTTAGATTAACTTTTAAAGGTTAAATATTTAGAAAGAGAAACCAAAACAAGATAGAATATTTCAAAATCAATACAATCATTAACCTTTACAACACAATCTAGAGGTAACCTACTTCCTAAGAGAGAATAAGTCAAAATTAAAAACGAGTTTTTCGTCAATTAATTAAACAAGGAAAGGGCTGGACTAAATAATATAAAGGTCGTTAGGGACGAGTGCAGCCGAAGCATCATTATCTACAGGGAAGGGTGTGGTCCCATTGATAGCGGGCAAGAGTCAAGAAGTTATATAACGATGTAGCAGTTGCTGTAAAAATAATACCAACTCAAAATACTTATTTTGGTCGCTTCATAATTTATAGACCAAATTATTTAATAGCAGGAATAAGCCAGTTCAGAAAAAGGAAAATAAAAATTCTTCATGCAGCTCTCGTTGTAATAGACTTCACTACGAAAATAAATCTGAGCTAGTCATATAAATGTGCTTAGCTTAGTGGGTAACCCTGTGCTCTACTTCTTTCTTAATTTTATTATATTTGGGGTCGGCACATGTGTACTATTATAAAACGCTGATGTTTCTTGTACCCGACCTGTGTTACGTCAACGCTTCTTGGCAATGAGATCGCTTTTAGATGTAACAAAGATCGAAAGTAAACGTAAAGATATAAGTTTGAACAATTCTGAAGAAAGAAGTTTGGGTTTATATATACATATAGCTGTCAGAGGATCTCTAGTACAAAGAAATAATACAAAAAAATACAGATAGGTAGGTGTAATAATAAATAAATCGCTTGCAATGGAACCACATGACTCAGGAGGAACAAGAACGTCTATATCCTTTTTTTAGACGAAGCAATTAAAACCGGGACCTCTTTAAAGAGCGAAAAGGGGTATAAATAAAAATTAAAATACTGATTATTAGTATAAGGAATGAATTAAAAGAACTTGTTTGTGAAACGTTACATCGTTTTTAAAGTAAGCTTGTTTATTTATATTGCTTCTCTTTAAAAATGAGTATTGGGAATTCTTAAATAGTCATATAAGATAGTTAAGCCACCGATAAGAGTTGAACCATCGGTTTTGGTGGTAACGAACATCTAAGTGACCTATAGCAATCGTTATTGGCAAGTCATTGCCCTCAAATATACCGACAACCTTCGAATTCAGTTCGCCTTCTGGGTGCCAGCGGCTGGATGCCAGTCGCTCTGTGGAAAACTGATATTCAGGTAATACCAGTTGAAATAGAAGCCAG